>RJWJ010008122.1:0-54625 GCA_004363605.1 Indri indri | reverse complement strand
AAGAGGGTCACAGGCAGAGGGAAGAGAATGTTCAAAGGTCCTGTGGGGAGAGGGAGCAGCACGGGTTTGAAACATTGAAAGATGGCCTGAGCCCCAGGGCCACAGGGAGCCAGAGACAACAGGATCAACGTGCGTCCAATTGGGAGATAATATTAAGACTTTGAATCTCCAGGTTCAGGTGGTGGTGGTTAAGGGAAGGGGTAATCATCTTACATTTGCCCCCACACACCACATTCAAATCTTACCACAGTACCAGCTTTCAGAGCCTAACTCAAGCTTTCTGGAATAAACCACACTGATCACTTACTGCCCTCGAAGCAGGACTTTCTCACAATGCTTCAGATTTTGAACAGCAACAAAACAACAGATTTTGAACAAACCCAGAATTGGGAAAAGTGTTGTCCAAAGGAAGAGAATTCAAGCAATAATATTAAAATGAGTTTAGAAGAAGTGTACAGAAAATAAGGAAATACACCCACTCAGTAAATTTTTTGAAGTTTTTCTAGATAAGGGGAATTTCATTCATTCAGAACAACAGCTTTGAGTTATTAGGGGATGTTTTTCACACACGAATATTGTGAAGCATGCCAAGGGATGTGGTGTAAAGATTGATTATACAGAAGCTAAATTAGAGAGAATCAGCAGAACCAAAATTCTCTTTTTAAAGAATAAAATAAAATAGACGAAACTCTGGCAAATTGGTAAAGAAATAAAAAGAAAAAGCATAAATAAACAATACTAGGAATGAAAAGGGAACATTACTACACATACAACAAAGATTTTTTTTTTTTTAGATAAGAGAAAACTAAGAAGAACTTTTTGGCAATAAATCTGAAAACAAATTGCAACAGACTGAATGTTTGTGTCCCCGCAAAATTCATAGTTTAAAATCTAATCCCCAATGTGATGGCATTTGGAAGTGAGGCCTTTGGGAGGTGATTAGGTCACCCGGGTGGGGCCGCCACTAATGGAATTGGTGCCCTTATAAAAGTGACCCCATAGAGCTCCCTTGCCCCTTCCATTATGTGAGAACACATCAGGAAGACAGTCATCTGTGAACCAGGAAGTAAGCCCTTGCCATACACAGAATCTGCCAGCACCTCGATCTTGTAGTTCCCAGCTGCCAGACTGTGAGAAATAAATTTCTGTTGTTTGTAAGCTACCCAGTGTATGATGCTCTGTTATGGCAGCCCAAACAGACCAAGATGCAGATTAAGTGGATAATTGACTAGAAAAAATATATATGACTCATCAAAACTAATTCAATAAGAAAATAAGTTAGAGAATACATAACTGGAATTAGGCAGAGAAAGTAAACTTAACCCCAAATAATTCAATGCCAGTTTAGAGCAAATCACAGAAAAGGCATTCGGGAATTCCTTTAGCAGCATGCCAAGCGAAGTAAAAATTAGCCTTTCCCCCCGTGCTTCTACCAATAATAATATAATAGTAATAATAATATATAATAGTAATATAATATATAACATATATATAATAATAGTAATATAATATATAATAGTAATATAAAAAATGAAGACTTGACTGTGATTATCAAGGAAGGACTGAGGCAGATTTCTTTCTCACATTGATGCCTTATTGGCCTACGAGTTTTCCTGAAATTTCCACCCATCCCATTATCTTTACAGGCCTCTATTTTAAGCCTTTTGTGCATTGTAACTGGTCTAAAGCATTATGTCAGCAGTTTTGAACATTTTTGGTCTGCAGGATACTTTTGAATACCAGTGGGACACTTCAAAGAAATAGAAGTCCTCAGCTAATACTAACAAATTAGCAATAATCGCAATACAATCATCCCACAACATAGTGATGTCATTCTGACTGTAAAAGTAGCCACAGTTGTGACTGTCACCCTCCAGCCACATGTTACTATTTGAGCAGATCCATTGCTGCCTGACTGTGCCCTAGCATATATTTTAAGGCCATAACCTCACATCTCACATCTAACCAACAGAAAACCTTAAGCACCTGCATAAACTTTTCCTTACATCTCTTACCACAAGACCTTCCATGTCTTACCCACAGCCAGTTCTATGCCACTGTACATGCGTCACAGAAACCACTCAACCTATTCCAGTTGATAGACATCATATAAAATACATACACTGAATCCTAGGAAAATTGACTGTTACACATAAATCAAAATTGGATAACACCCTCCCACCATCCTGTGATACCTCACACCTTGTACAGTAGCTGAGATCTGCCAGGAACTATTAGCGAGCCAACCCACAGCAAAGATTCATTTCCCAAAGCATGGCGTACATCTTACTGGACTTCAATGAGACAATTGCAGGAAGAATTTTTTTTTTAATAGTTGAACATCTATTTGTAATATGTGTTAGGAAGAAATGTAACTAGCACCTCAAGTCTGGGTTTTCACAGATATTATTGCTTAACATAATGTAAATGGGCTTATGTAGTGATTTATATATTTAAATAATAAATAAATTTAAATTTACCATGTCAGCTCATTTTAAATGAATGTTAAATTGATAATAGTATGTGTAATATGAGGATATTGTAGAAATCACGAAGGTGGCGTATGAGTGATTGACACTGAGGAAACTGGCTTATCTAATTCTCTCATTAAGGCCCAATATCACCAGCAGAAAGCAAGGACCAAAAGGAAGGCGACTCATTACGAGAATGTGCTTTGTTATCAGTGATCTCAGGTGATCTCCCCTGTGCAGGGGGCTGGGAAAGGGAAACGTGGTGATGCCAATCACAGAACTGGAGTCACTGAGACTCGGGAGGGCCAAATACCGTACACAATGTCATCCAGGCAGTGACGCGGATCCGCCAGCTCCCAACACCATGCCAAGGTCCGGGCTGCCCGGAAGACATTAGCGGTGAGAACGCCCAGGCCATCTCCCACTCGGTCCAGCTCTCGCCCCTCTGCCACATCTTCCCCCAAGGAAGACAAAGGGGCAACAGGGGGCCCTGGGCACTGAGGGGCATTATTAGAGGGTAGAGGAGCTATAAGAAGATCCTCCAAAATAACCCCTGTCTACCTCATAATTCTGCCTCAGCTGGTAAAGTTTGGAAAAGTGCCTTTCTCTGTGCAGGATTACGATGCATGAAAAACAAGTCCAAAATCAGCTCGCTCTTAAATTTAGACCAAGGGCTAATTAATCCCTATTTTCCCAGAAGAAATTTCTGTGGTCAACACCACAGCACAAACCTGGAGTGTTTTTTTTTTTTTTTTTTTCCAGTTAATGTTCTTTCTGGGCTTTCCTTTTCTCCCTCTGGTAGTACAAGCAAGTAGGGATCAAATTCTTAGATGAAGACAGAATTCCGAGGCAGCTGTTCCACAGCGCCTGGCCCGAGCGAGGGATGTTCATAGCCCCCTCCCCAAGAAGTGAATGGGAGTTTCTAGGGAACCCCAGACAAGAGGTGACAGGATTAGGTTTCTGCATGGAGAGAAAACTGTGAAGGTGTTGAGGACTCTGAGTATAACAAGGGAGAATAATTTAGATATAAATGGAATTTGAATTTATTGCACAAAATGGAGGGAATTTTCCTCCTTGAAACCAAATTTGTTCTATGTCTTACTCAGAAATACATCAGCTCCAGAGCAAAGGACATGGCAGTACAAGAAGCAGAACTATGGTTTCGAGACACAGTCACTTCCGTACATGGACAGATGACCTTTCAGCACTCTTCCAACACAGTGTGACATAATTTTTATAAAAAGAAAACAGAAGGAGAATCCAGACTTTACTGATGTAGATGCCAGGGACATTGGCTCTAGGATAATCTAGGTTTGGGGCTAGATTATTCTAAAAGAGTGACAAGAATGAAAACAGGATATGTAGGGGCAGCTTCAGAGAGGCTCCAGCCCAAGCAGCTGACGGCGAATGTGGTGGAGATTACCATTAGGCTCAGGAGTCCAAAGAGGTCTCCCTTGGGGCCCAGAGGAGACAAGACTTAGCAAGGGCTAAACGTCCTAGAACTTGAAGGTGGAAGGGGAGTGACTCAGTCACTGTGACAATGAGACTCAGGAATTAGAGGACTTGCCCAAGGACTGGAAGAGCGATAAAGGCCAGTGCTTCAATCGACAGTCAGTGAGCATCATGGTGCCATTTATAACGCTGCCTTGTTCACAAATGTCTTCTTTGTCTTGGGCCTAGTCTCCCAGAAGCTGACCCTGAGATGAGGATTCATGTGTAAGAGATTTATTAAGGAAGGGCTCTCAGGAGAAAGCAGAAAGCAGGGCAAGGAAAGGGAAGAAGCCAGAAGACAGGTGGGTGAAGTCCCAGGCTCAGCCTCATGTTGAGTGTTACACCACGAAATTTGTCCTGCCTTGAGGCAGAGGAGCCGGCTTCCCCACTCCTGCACTCCTCAGTCATTGCCTCTGGGCTGCCCTGAAGGCATGAAACTCCATGTACTCTGGCTCTGGAAGCTCCAGGTTGAGCTGCTCTCATAGTCCAAGGGCAGTTCCCTGAAGAAGGTTGTAGGTTTCAGCTATTAGGAAGGAAGCCCATAGAAGCTGTGGATGAGAACACAGAACTGGTAAATGTTGCTGAGGGGACAAGGCGAAAACACCGGTGAAGTCTTCCACATTCATATGTGACAGACTGTTCTCCCCACACGGATGATTGGCTTGTTATGAGAAGAAGCATAGGTTTTGGAGTCAGACAGACCTGGGTTTGAATTCCGGCTCCATGAATTACAAAGCCTGTGATCTTACACTAAGTGTTTAACTCCCCTGAGTCTCAGTTCTTATATCTGAAAAGTTCAATTGATTTACCTCAAATAAACAAAGTACATTTTAATCAATTCTAAAATGCATATTTTAAATGTCTCCAAAATGATGACACTATCATTCAATGACGATACAAAAGCTTTCAGTAGAAACAGCACAGCAGAGAAGGGAAACGACAGTAGAACATGGATTTAGTATTAGAGGCACGAAAACTCATCTTAGGAGGAATGACCACATTTATATATTTTTATTAATAGCAAAGCAATAACACAGCCTTTCTAGAACCTAAGAAAGGAAGATATTCACAAGTAGACAAATACTGTGTTGCATTTTCCTACTGAGAAACATGCACAAAGATTTCCCATTATGGCAACTGAAGGCAGAGAAATTGCAAATCCTTCAGAATAGAGGAAAGAAATGTCAAAGCAACAAGACACTGGTGTGACTGATTCATATAAGACACATGGCTATCATTGTGACACAGTTTAGCTGGCAGGTTTTTTCTTTTTTCCTGGTACATAAAATAAGGGTGCAGCTGGCAGTCAATGATGTCTTAGATTGGACGAAATTCCCCCAAATTCCAAATGCCACAATCAGGATTGGCTGTGCCCTGGCGCTGAGAGTGCTGGGCAGGATGTGAGGAAGTGGTGCCACCAGGGACTATGTGGCAATGCAGAAAGGTCAGGCTTTACCCGAGGGGCCCTGGGTGGCAGCAGGGAATCTTTAATATGTCAAATAGAGTAGGTAGAGATGGAACATGACAAAGCTGTAACTTGTGGAGCTGATCTCTCCTCTGCACCATGCTCACTAGGGATTCCTCTACCCAGGGGCATATGCAAAGGCTTAATAACTCCCTCACTGCCCAAGCAGCAGGTCCTGGAAGGGCTGAGGGCCCCTGCTGGGCCAGGTGTGGCCCCTAGCTGCTGCACAGGGTGTCCAGTGGGGAAAGGCTAAGGGTTGCAGCTAGGTAGCAGTTAGTGTGGAAATAGTTTAATAGTTAGAAAATCATTGTGGTCACATTGCTATTTACTAGCCGAATATCACATAGAGAAACAGTACACCATGGAAATTAAGAGCCAGGCTTTGGAGTCTGGCATGGGCCTGAATCCCTGGGGGATGACCTTAAGTCAGCCATCTAACTTCTCATACTCTCACTTTTCCATTCACAGAATAGGCAAAACATTTGATTCTCTAGGTTTCTTAGAATGAAATGAGGAAATATGGGTATAATACTTCAGCTTGGGGCCCAGCACAGAGAAAATGCTCCGCAAACCAAAGCTGCCAGTGTAGTTATCTGCTGCTCACGCACGAAGCGACCAGGTAATCTGTCCAGTCGTTAGCGGGTGAGTCACTTTGGACCGCCGTGTTGAAGACGTGGGTTTCATGGTTTGACGGCTGATAGCCATTAAAAGGCAACCACAATGAGAACATCTGGTTTCAGTTGAAATTCTAGTCCCTGTGTTCTTCGATTCAGCTTAGGATTTCTTTCCCCCCTCCAAAACAATTGAAAGCTTTGTACTAAACTTACCAGTTCTAAGTGGGTTGAAAATGTCCTTAATTAAAAAACAAACAGGCCCCAGGACAGTAACGGAGACAGCTATCCATTGTGGCAAATCGCCTTCTCATTAAGTACATGTTACACTCACCATGGTAAAGCAGCTGAGACATTTCTCACTGACCTTTCTGGCCCCAATTATTTAATGCTCAGCAAAGCCTTTATGGAAAATACCATCACAGCTTACAGCTCATAGGTGAGCTGAACACTCCTATCTTAAAAATATGCCTCCTCATCCTAATTAATGCTGATTTAGTATTATTTTTCACGGTTACACATATTATTTACAGTTAATATGCTTGTAGTTGCATCTTTGTGAATTTGTTATTTCCTTAGAAATTCTTAGAAATAGAATGCCTAGTATAAGCGGTACACAGATTTTTTTAAATGAACATATACTGCCCTCCAGAAAGTTTTTACCAAGTTATAATTTTAGCAATAATGTATAAAAGTATCTTTCTTCGTACTTACTTAAACCTTTACCAATCTGGTAGGTAAAAATGTCATCTTATTTTTTTCAATTTGCATTTCTTTGGTTTCTCATTAGTTAAGCACCTTTATGTTTATTAGTCACGTAGATTTCTTCCTCTGTGAAATTCCTCTTTGAGCCCTTTGCTCATTTTTCTAAAGATGGCTGGCATATTTATTGTATTATAAACACTTTAAATATACATAATAAATATTATTTATAATAAATACAAATACAACTGAAGAACTCACAGAATTGTAGAATCATGACTTTGTCTAAACATAATTACCTCCCAAAGGCCCCGCTATGGTCTGAATGTGTCCCCCAAAAATTCATATGTTGAAATTTAATTGCCAAAGTGACAATATTAAGAGGTAGGGCCTTGAGGAGTGATTAGGTCATGAGGGCAAAGCCTTCATAAATGGGATTCATGTCCTTATAAAAGAGGTGTAGAAAGCTGTTCATCCCTTTTTTCCCTTCTGCTCTTCTACAGTTTGAGGACAGAGAGGAGGTGCCATCTATGAGGAATGGGCCCTTACCAGACACCAAATCTTCTGACACCTTGATCTTGGACTTCCCACCCTCTGGAACTGTGAGCAATAAAGTTCTATTACTTACAAATTACCCAGTTTGTGGTATTTTGTTATAGCAGCAGGAATGAACCGAGGTAAGTGCTGTCTCCCAATACCATCACACTGAGGATTAGGGCTTCAACATATGAATTCTGGAGGGACATAAACATTCGGTCCACAACATGGAGACAGGAGGTTGAGCTGCTCTCAGGTACAGCAGTGAAGGGGCAAGAGGGCCACAGGTGAGCATTCTGCGAGGCAGACCAGCTGGCTACCACCATGCAGTACAGGGCAGCAGGCTGGTAGGTGGCTACTCAGGAGGCTGAGGCAGGAGGATTGCTTGAGCCCAGGGATCTGAGGCTGCAGTGAGCTATGATTGTGCCCCTGCACTCCAGCCTGGGAAACAGAATGAGAGGGGGAAAAAAGAAAGAAAAGAAAAAGAAAATGTGTGATGTGTGTTCCCTTCTCTGTTGATTGTCATCTCAGGAGGAAATCGGTGTATGTGCTGAGGTCATGGGTTCCTCTCTGGTCTTTTTTCTATGAAGTTATGGAATGTATGGTTTTGGTTTGGGGTTTTTGCTTATAATTTTTATTCATCAGTTTTTACATGAATATCCATTTCTTTCTACATGGATTATAAACTCCTTAAAGATGTAATTTCTATGTAGAAATTATTATATTTATCAAAGTTTTAAGTACACAATAAGTACACAAATACCTAACGTGTCTATGTATCATACAACCTACTAATGAAACAGAATTTTTAAGATTAATATATAAATTAAATATAGTTTTACTGAACTATTATTTAGTTTCTGTATTTGTAAAATGAGAAGAAAGAAAGGAGAACACATACATAGGAAGGCAAATGAAAAAATAAAGTATACTTTTTAGGTCACAGAATTTTACAACTCGAAGGGATCTTAGACCTTATTAGTCTAACACCTTTATTTTACAGAAGAGGAAAATGAGACCCAAAAAGAAGGAATGATTAATCTATATTTTTATATTTTCTTTTTTACAAAATAAGATCATAGACATCCTTTTGTAGCAGCTTTTTTTTTAATTTATAAAACATGAACAATTCCCTATGTCTTTGGATATACTTCTATGGCATCATTTTTAATGACTGTGTAGGATTTTAGTGTAAGAACATACGCCAATTTATTTAACCAATCCTGGGAAAGCATTCTAACCTATAAGAAAAATATCACTGATTCTGAGTAGTAAAAACAAAAACAAAAAAACTATGAATCATGGGGTCTTGTTTTCAAGAAAAGTGAGTATTTTGTTACTTTGGTATAAAGACTTAAAACTAGGTCCACCAGTATTGCCTGGCGCAGGCTACTGAAGCTTGCTTTGGCAGCAGATCATCGGTATCTAAGAGATTATTTGGGTGTAAAAGAAAACCATGGGGTTCCCCAGGGTTCCCTCTTTTGCCTTTTCTCTTCTCAATCCCTTCATAACCTCATTCCCTACTGCAGCTTGATTTCCCCTAAAAATATTCACCATTATTGGTATCACGTAATTCCCGTCCCTTCCTCACTTGGCCAGGCCAGCCTGTCCCCGTCACCTGTTGCCTCTCCCACCCTCCAGAGTCCCGCACTCCAGACGCTGTGACCTCCTTCCTGCCCACTTACGCTCCACCTCGCTGCGCATGCTGATCGCCTTGCCTCGTCTTCCAAACCTCAGCTTAGGTATTACTTCACCCCATGGCCTTCGGTGACATTCCAGCCCTCCCCACCGGCAGTGGGGCCGACCCCCATGCCACCCTCGTCAGCACCCTGTGCTCTCTACCCGGGACTTCGCGCATGGAATCATAATGCTGTTTACTTGTCCCTGAGGGAGGGGGATCCTCTGCACGTGGCGCGTGCCTGGCGCTCAGTAAAGCGCCCAGTAAGCGTGTAGTGAATGAACTGCACGCAGCTCTGCTCATTCTCTCACATGATTTCCTTCGTTCTCTGGTTGAGTAGCTTGCGTGGGCTTGCACTGCACCGAGTGCAAACCTCCCTGCCTGGTTTCAGTGTCACTCTGGTCCGTCCAGTCCTCGTCCCCCCACTCCTGATGTGCACCCCGCGCTCAGCTGGACGACCTGCTGTGGTGCCCGATTCCCCAGCCCCATCATTCCTACCCCTAAGCCATTCTCCAGCCAGGGTGGTTCTCCGCCCCGCCAACATCCGAGGACAAACCCAAGATCTTCCTCGTACTTGACATTGTCGGTGATGACGGTGATGACGCTTGCCGATTTGCTTGTGTAGCGTTTATGCAGACCTTCTCTTTCTAAGACAGTCTGATTTCAAATACTTGGGTAGCAATATTTGATTTATGTTCTGATAGTTTGTTTGTAAACCACACTGGCTGTGTTCACTTTTATTCTTATGGAGTTTCCCACACAATTAGCAGGTAATTTTTTTTCCAATTTTGCTTTATTTTGCAAAACTATAAAACACAAATAAACATAATTTCTGGTTCACTTCTTGCTTCGTGGATTTATCAGGTCTTCCCATATAAACCATGTGTTCCCCCAGGGGAATTTATTTTCATTCTGTATTCTGTTACTGCTCCATAAAACTCTAAGAAGAGTGTTATGCACATAATCAACAATAAATTACCTTTATTAATTGATTTTAGGTAGTTTAAATATTTTTCTAAATATTTTAGAAAACATTATCGTAATTTCATAAATGTTATAAAGTAACAATTATAATACATTATAAAGGAAAAGTTCATCCTACCCCATTAATAGGATTTATACTCATTCTAAATCAATGGGGACCCAAATAATGGGGTTTTACTTTATTTTACAGAATCAAAGGGTCTTACAGCAGGAAGGGGATTTCAAAGCTACTTAACCCGAAACACCCCTTCAATAGCTGGATCCCCTCCAGCAGCTCCACCACGTGACACAGAGAGCCCCGGTTTGTGAAGGCAGCTCAGTTAGAAAGTGCTTCCGCACGCTGATAGGAGATCTGTTTCCCTGAAACTTCCTCCCACTCATCCTACTCTTTTGGGACCAAACAGAGCAAGCCCCATTCTCCCTCCCCATGGCAGCACTCCGAGTGTTTGGAGACAGTTGTGACGGCCTCTCCCACCATCCGCCGCCGTTCCCACCCTCTTCCTGCCCCACCTTCTCTGGACTAACATCTCCAGCTCCTCATACGGTGGCCATTGTTTCCATCCCTGGACATTTGTGTTGTTTTTTCCTGAATATGATCCAGTTTATCCACATTCCTCAAAGGGTGGGCCTACAGTACTCTTGATTAGGGATTGCAAATTCAGATACCTCCAGGGATCAACCCCTAAATAAAGGTAAACCTGTGGCTATGGCCACATAAGGAGTTAAAACGTAAGGAGTTGGACTTAGCGCTGACTTAAGGCTTTTGTATTCAAAACTTTAAACCCAGGTGCTGCCCAAATAATATTGGGGGCCAGGCATGGTGGGCTCACTCCTGTAATCCTAGCACTCTGGGAGGCCAAGGCAGGACGCTTGCTTGAGCTCAGGAGTTTGAGGCCAGCCTGAGCAAGAGCGAGACCCAGACCCTGTCTCTACTAAAAAAAAAAAAAGAAAAGAAAAGAAAAGAAAAGTTAGCCAGGTGTGGTGGCACACACCTGTAGTCCCAGCTATTCCAAAGGCTGAGGCAGGAGGATTACTTGAGCCCAGGAGTTTGAGATTGCAGTGAGCTGTGATCACACCACCATAGCCAGGACAACAGAGCAAGACTCTGTCTCCAAAAAAAAAAATGAAGGAGAGAAAGAAAAATAATATTGGGGCATGGGAGCCATATGTCTGCTCTTCTGGGCCACCAGTTATCAGATCAAGATAAAGTTGTCACCTCCCTGATCCTGAAAGGCAGCTGACATTATATTATATTAGCTATTATATGTATGATCAGCTCCCCTCTTTGAATATGTCCTCTTATCAATTGATTTCTTCCCTTTGGTGGGATATCTCATTACTTTGTGGTCAAGGCACTTTAGGATTCTGATTCTAGAATATTACTGAGGTAAATGGTTCCCTATCATTTTTATATGTATATTTGTGTGTATATGCATATATAATTATAATTTCTACATTATGCATTATATTACTATAACTCATACATTATATAAATGTTGACTTTTACTGGAGCCCTGCCATCCTGGAAAACAGCAAAGGCTAAGACACCCCCCACCCTTTGTGCCGTGGGGACCAACTTACTGAAAAGAACCAGCTTTCCCACATGACACAGCTGAGACTCACAGAGGCACCCCTATTGTTTACGAGGCCAGATCCTCAAAATTCCCTTTCTTTGGGTTGAACTGCTCATCTAGATGGGTCAATCAGAACCAAATGCTTGTTTCCCACACTTTGGTTCAGCCACCCTCCTTCCTCCAGGCCCGCAAACCCTGGCCCCCCACAGCCTGGGCCAGCACAGGGGCCCCTGAGAACAGCCGGCCCCCAGGTCGGACGTCATCTCATCTGCTATCCCACCACGCCATCACCCCACTTCTCCACACCTGCTTCTTCCTGTGTTTAGTCCTCTCTGTAAAAGAAAACCCCTTTCTGCCTAACTCTTTTTTTTTTTTTCTTCTATTTTTTTTTTGAGGCGGAGTTTTGCTCTGTTGCCCAGGCTGGAGTGCCATGGTGTCAGCCTAGCTCACAGCAACCTCAAAGTCCTGGGCTCCAGAGATCCTCCTGCCTCAGCCTTCTGAGTAGCTGGGACTACAGGCATGCGCCACCATGCCCGGCTAATTTTTTCTATATAGATTCTTAATTGTCCAGCTAATTTCTCTCTATTTTTAGTAGAGATGGGAGTCTCACTCTTGCTCAGGCTCGTCTCAAACTTCTGACCTTGAGCAATCCACCCGCCTCGGCCTCCCAGAGTGCTAGGATTACAGGCGTGAGCCACCGCGCCCAGCCCACTAACTCTTTCTTTTCTTTCTTTTTTTTATTTCAAAATATTACTGGAGTACACATGTTTTTGGTTACATGTGTCCCCTTTTGCCTAACTCTTGGGAAGCTCGCAGATCTCATGGTTGACGCATTCTCCCTATTGCAACAGTCCCCCTTCCTTACTGCAAAAGTCTCTTTCTCCTCCTTGCAATAATGCTTTTGAATAGAGTCTCTCCTTGCTAGGTCAAGGTTTGTTTTCACGTGATAATATACATTATAATAATTAGCTATTAATAGTATATTAATATTATTGTATTAGCTCACATAAATTTGCATTTATTTAGTGATAACCACAGCACACTATCAAGTCACAGTGATTGCAATTCTAAATCTTTTCCATCTGTTGCCATTAAACCCCAGCTCCCCTCTTAGAGCCTGTCCTCTTATCAATTGATTTCTTTTCTTTGATGGAGCATCTCATTACTTCGGGCTGGTCAAGGCATTTTAGGATTCTGATTCTATGATATTACTAAGGTAAGTGCTTCTCTATCATTTATTAAATTGTTCAAATGGGCTTTTATAGCTTCATTTATGTCATCCATAAAACATGTTCATAATACAGGGCCAAAAATTGAGTCCTCAAGAAGGTTCAGAAATCTTTCTCCTGGTCCCTTTTATTAATAGTTAATGTGGAGTTAACTCCATAGGGAAATAGAGAAGTAACACATTAAATATGAAAAATCGGCATTTCCTTAAGGCAGAGGAGGCACTTAATAAATATTTGTTGAATGAATGGTTCGAGAAAGAACCGCATACACATTTCAGTGTAATATTGTTTGATTTAATTGAGCATTTTTATTAAGTTCTGTTCTTACAAATTAAATATCAGTACACCCCTGGAAAAAGAAAGAAATTATCCAATTAGCTCTGATCCATTCATTAGTCTTCCAAATGTGTGATAGTAGAAGACACTTTTTACAACTTTCATTCATTTATCCAACAAATATTTCATTAATATTTACTGCATACTACTGTACCAGACACTATTCTAGGCACTGGGAATAAAGAAGTAAAGAAAACAGAGTTCCTACCCTTGCGGAGCTCACATTCTAGTGAGGAACACATAATAAACAAGTAGACTGATCAACATATATCGTCAGTTTACAATAAGGCCCTTGTAGAAAAATAGAGCAGGTTAGGAGACAGGGAATGATGGGGGAAGAGCGATACTTTATGCAGGGTGGTCAGGAGAGAGCCCTGAGAAGATGAGGTGTGGGCAGAGACCTGAATAAAAGTAGAAACGTGCCACGCAAAACCTGAGAATAGAGCATTCCAGGCCATGAGAAGGGCGGGGCAAAGGCCTGACATGGAAACATGGTTGGTCTATCTGAGGACAAAAAAGAAGGCCACTGTGGCCACAGCGGAGTGAGGAGGAGGAGGTGGGAAATGTGATGTGAGAGACAGGCAGGCACCAGGTCATGCAGGGCCTGAAAAGCCACCTTTGTAAAGACCGTAGATTTTGTCCAGTAGGACGGAAGCCATGGGAGGGCTGAGAACGGAGCACAACATGGTCTACTTTTTATACTGAGGGATCACTTTGGCTGTTGTGTAGGGAATATATCAAATATGCTGAGAAGGGACAAGAGAAGACAGACTTGATTTTTTTTCTTCGTGCCTTTCTTGCATCTCTTTACAACTCTGGTAAGGACCTTTTTAGAGTTTTTAAATATTTCAGCACCAGTGAAATGGATGGGATTAGTCAAGTGTCCAATTGAAGATGCATGAGCTTTAGAATAGTTGCTTCGAAAGTTATCGTAAAGTTCGCCCATCCATGAAATGTGAAATGCTTGGGTTGGAAATTACTCCCAGCTGTTCATGAAGCTATATGTACCAGAAAACAAACGTAGTTTTGCACACGTCAGAACCCTAGAGGCAAACAGCTAAGGTTAGTCTTAACAATGCTTCTTTTAAGAAGGCAGATGCCAATGCCATTTCAAAGAAAATCATATGGAAACTATAAGGCTATCAAAAAGCTCAGCATTTCAGATATGCTTTGTGTGTTAGTGATTAATCAAGATCTACCACCATGCTCTACCCTTTACCCTGTTAAAAAAACCCCAGTTTCGTTCAGAACAGCGATGTGCCCAGTCTCAGGTGAATTAAAGTTGGTCTAAACTCATCATGATCATCCTTCATTGCTTTTCCACCCTCCTTTGCAAGTGGAGGTGGCCAAATGACCCAGCTCTGGCCAATGAGACATAAGCAGAAATCTGCTTGGGGGCATGGTCTGAGAAGGCTTTGGCTGTCCTGATAAAAAGGGTTGGACACAACTGACCTTTCCTATTCCCCCTTCTTCCTGCCTTGTATTTTGGGCACATTGGCTACTACTGAGAGCTACTGCGACAGGGAGGGAAAAGCCAAGAGATTCTCCAGGATGCTGGTCCCCATGTCGTTAGCCCCCAAACCAACACCATCCATGCCTATTTCCAGGCTCTTGTGAAATTAGAAACAAACAGAAAGTCCTGTATGTTTAGGTCTCTGTAAATTGGGTTTTCTGCTGTTTGTGGTAAACACATTCTTAATTGAGACCTTTCAAATCACCAATATTCCAGGGAAATAAAAGGGATCTATCATCACTTGTAATGTAAAGTGAACAAAATATACCTATCCGTGTTCAACAGTAATTGGGAAATCTCATTCATATTAACCAAATCCCTTCAGACAACCTCAAGGAGCATCTATCCAAGCTTCTGTTAGATTAGTTCTGGCTTAACGATTTTTTTACAGCCTGTTGGCAAAGATAGCTAACCACAGGGGAGAAGCTCCTGCCGGGCCAAACAGGAGTGAGCACCTGGTATAAGGAGATGAAGATTCGCCTGCTCTCGCTGGCTTGGTGCATTCAAACCATAGTCCTTTGGGAGCAACTAGTCACATACCAGCCCTTCCCTGTGATTCGAATTCCTAGCCTGGTTCTAGATTTGTGAAGAAGGAACCTCCAGAATGTTCACTTTGATTAGCTCAGGACTAGGATGAAGCAGCGCGGAAGTCTTCTGAACACAAAACACGTGTTACATACACTCTCCCGTCGCGTGTGCCAAGTGAATAAAGGAGGAGAATTCTAGCGATACTGTTATTTATCCCCAGTGATTTCTTTTACCCGGTTGATATGGAAAGTAAAGAAGCGCACCCTTGGTTCAAGACTGCCTTTTCCTCGTTCTCTCTCTTTCTTTTCTTTTTTTGTAGCATCTGTAAACCATTTTGCTTTCTAACTGTGGATCACACAGTGTTTCATGGCTCGTGTTACTGTCTTTCAACTTCCACCCCCACACTTAAATGAGAAATAAAACAAAATGAAAAAAGGAGGTCAGTTGGAATTTATTTTCCTTTCTCTGTAGCAGATGTTAAATTCAGACTTTTCAAATGAGGAAATACTAAAAGCGACATCTTTTTATCCCAGAGCAGCGGCCCCCGGAAGCTAAGTCCCAGCCCTCGGGAGGAACCCCCTCTGCTCCTTCCGCCCAGGGCGTGGAAGGAGGACTTGGGAGCTGGGGCTGCCTCTGCCACTTCCCCGCCGTGGGCGCTCGAGCAAGATTCTGGATCTCTCTGGGACTCAGTTTACTCATCGGAGGGGCGTCGGACTAAAGAATCTTTGATGTGGCACCAGTTCCTGAGAGTCAATGAATTGCCTCAAAAATTTGAATGTAAAAAAACCACTGGCCATTTTTAAGAGAAAAGTCACTTTCATTCTTTATCGCAATTCCCTTTCTCAACAACCAGGGATCATCTCATTAATTTGGCTTCATGGGACTTTACTGCTAATCTCAGTCACTTGGGGTGAAAGCTCTCTCTGTTAAGGTAAATGTTTGTGAAGCTGCCCCTTTAATCCAGATACACATTTTTAATCCATTTAGAAAGGTTCCCATGACAAATATTAGTGCTCTCTGCTCTGCCTCAGTACTTTGGATGTGAGAAGTACCTATTGTTCACACCTGACCATGACACCTGTATGTTATTCTCTCTCTCTCTCCCCCTCCCTCTCTGTCTCTCTCACACACACACACATTTGTTATGATCCTTCTGGCTCAATCAGTTTTCCAAACTGAGGCCAAGAATATTTTGACTTCTCTCCGGCACGCGGCTGCCATGGAGTCACAAGTGCCCACCCTTTTGCTTTGGTCGCGCTCCCCGATATATGTCGGCACCTCACAACCCTCAGACTGCAGACCCTTATGGGGGTCGACTTCCCCAGTGTGCCTTTCTGGATGCCCGAGCTGGAGTCTTTGTGCAATGGTGGGTTAAAGAGAAAACGAGGGGTTAAAGAAGAACTTTCTTTGCTCTTTCTTCTTAAACACTAGAGTTGTAAACACGAGCACTCTTGTATGTAGTCACGGCCTCCACAATAGAGAAGTAAAAGCTCTTACTCATTGCACAGAAAGAAAAAGCAAGGTCCAGGCTCACACAATTCCTCCTCTTATTTAACTCCAGAAAATGCCCTGAGGCCAATTCACTTAAGGCTTATTTAAATTTTATAGCTCGTTTTTACTGCAGCTTCCCGAGCCTCTTATTCTGCCCAATTTTGCCATATTGCAACAAATGAAATGCGATTTTGCTGTTAAGCTGCCTTAAGAACAGAAACATTTGCTCCAGAGAAATACAAGAAGCCAATACGAACAGGCCTGGTTCATATTTCTCATCATTATCACCCGAGAACATCCAGCACGCCTTTTCTTCTTCCTTGTGAGGAAGCTCGAAGCTTCAAGGCCCAAGTGGGAGCCACATGGTTTTCATTTCCTGGCCTCCTCCTTGGGCCTCAGCAGCACCCGCTGCCCACACTCCATCCTCGGCTCGCAGACTCGAGACACCATCACTCATACATTTTTCACAGAAGCAAATGAGGCATAAAAAGTCAACACTCCGCATACAAATCAGCCCCAAATAACAAATGGCTGCCCGCTGGCCCCAGCCATTCCCTTCACTTGTACTAACCCTCGCGCTTGTTCAAACCTTCACAACTTATGAAGCACTTTCAGTCATTAATCTCAGAGTTGTCACCCTAAACCTGAGAGAGGGGTTCTCCTCATGTTACAGACCAAAAAATGGCTGTGCGAAGAGGTGAGGTGACTGGCCAAAGTCACACGAGTCAGTGACAGATCCCAAACTCTGACCCCAAGTCCAGAGTTTATTTTCCTATAACCTATGCAATGTTCTCTCTTGTTAGAGTGGAGACATACGGGACTTGCTGGGCAATATTGGGTTCCAGAAAAAGTTGTCTTGGAAGATGCAGAATGAAGCGGTGCGAAGAACACAGACTGTGGAGCCAGACAGCCTAGGTGTGAATCTGGGCTCCACCGCCTGGTAGTTGTATGATGTTGCCTAATTCCTGGGGGCTTCATTCACATGGTGCTTCATGTGAATATTGTACCCCTGTGTGAATGCTGTCCCTAGAGGTCTTCAGTGCAGCTGTCTTGGGAATTACTTGACCTCCCTCTGACTCAGTGGTCCCATCCAACAAATGGGCATAATGATACCTCCTTCCAAGGCTGTTGTGGCTACTGAATGAAATAAAGCATATAAAGAGCATATAAAGCCTGGCCCAGGAACAGATGCCCCCAAAATGCCCTGTCCCCTTTGAAGACTATTTCCCTCATCCCCACCCCTTTGTGCATGTCTCCACATACCCTCATCCCTTTCTGTGGAAGTGTCTGCCTCTACTGAGAGCCTTCCCTCATATCCTCCATGTTGCTGCTGCTCCCACGGCTGGGACACCCCACAATCCCACGGTGACTGGGTGCCACGTAGCAAAGGCCACACTGTGGCAGGCCCCGCACTAAGCCCGAATGTGCATGCTCTTCCTCAGTCTCCACATTTCAGACCCCTGCTGAAGAATGAGCATCACGAGTTGCTCCAGGGGAGCCTGGATAAGGGGGATCTCATGCCAGCACTGCCATTAACAACCTGGGGGACCCACAGGCCCAATGTCCTCTCTCTGAATCTCATCTAATTCATCTGCCAGGAAAGGTATCTTAATACCTGTCCTATCCCTTAAGAGATAGGACATGCTGTCTCTATAAATAGAATGAGTCATGTGAAGCTGCTATATAAAAGGGGGGGAGGTGAACTCAATGTAGGAGGCTCTGAGTTATCGTTAAAAAAGTGTCCAGACTCTTCCTATTAATAATTGACAAGAACTCATTTGTCACCTCGGAAAAGTACCAACAGAATCTAACAGACAAGGATTGGAGACAGAGGTGTAACCACCAACATGAGAAGAGGATGGAAAGTTTCATGGAATGTACTGCAGCAGTGCCGGAAAGAGGAACATGAAGGAATTTGAGCTACACTATCCTAGCACTTCCAGCCTAAGAGGTGGAGGATATCAGAGAACCTTAGGCGACCCTGCAGAACTCTTTGTATTCCTGGTTTCAAGCTGACCATGTGGGCTATAGGCCAAATTTCTGCCAATCAGATCCAGCCCACCTGAATGTCTCTCACCTGTGCAAACCCACGGGCAATGACATGGAATCGGGTTTCTTTCCCCAACTCTCCTTTGCATAATTTTAAATAATGGAAAGGTAGCAGAGTCCCTGAAGTTAGACGGGGGATAGTATGTGCCCAGGGTGATCATGTTTCTGAATGCGAATTCCCCAGTGTGTTTATGGGATAATTGGATGTAATACATGACTTACCTATAGACTGGAGAACTTAGATGTGATCGGGCTGGAAGTGTTGCTTCCATTCCTCCCGTGTTTGCTGAGCATCTGCTGCACCTGCCACGCCCGCACCGGCCACTGGACATAGAAAGGGGCATAAGGCACGAACCAGGGACCCCACGGGCTCATGCCATGATTGGGGGCGGGGGGACGGCGGGAATTTAAGGTCTAGCTCTTTGCTTTAGTTGTTATCTCAACTGCTTTCATTGGCTATTTTTCTTATTTGTGTCTTTTGTTTTTCTTCCCAGAGGGTTGGGGGTGAGGGGATGGTAGACCCAGCATCTGGTCATAATTTGTAAATCTCGGACATTTTCCCTAACACCAGCTGGAAATATTTCATGCTCTAGCATCATTTTACAAGTTTCTGGCAAAAAAACATAAGCACCCATCTTTTAAGATTTTGTAATAAAATGAGAGATGGTTATTTGCATTATTTTTTAAGTCTTTCCCCCCCTCCCCTTATAAAAGCAGTAAATCATTTGTGGTGCCTTCAAAGAATATTAAATAAATAAAAAGCTAGCCTTCACCTTAAAGTCTTTATTTAACAGTGAGGTTTGTCACATATCAAGGGCTGGTTTCTGCTGAAAATTGTGAAAGGTCTGGCTCCAGAGGTTTGCAAGCCTCCTGCAAAAAGCTGCCAGACTTTGTTTTCCTGGGCTCTGCTGCCCCCTGTCAGAAGCTAAGAATATTACAGGATATTGAATATTTTGAACAAAGGTTTTCATAGAACCGCTGTTTATATAATTTCCTCAATCAAGATGATGAAATGGAATATTCTCACACCTTATGCATGAAGACCAAGGAATTATTTGCTTAAAAATATATCTGCTCACTTTGCTGCTTGGACGTCCTTGCACAACTCCCAGCGTAATAACCCTCCTGAAATAATTCGGGGGGCAGCTGCCACTCACCGCGTCCCTCGTCCCTCGGCACACGTACACTGAGCAGCAGACGGGCTGGGGAGATGAGGACAAACGGCGGTCTGTGCACACCGTCCTGTTCACACCAGGGAACAGCTACTCCAACACGGAGCGAGTGATATACGCGTGGGTACTAGGTGCTGGGGGAGCACGTGGAGGCAGCACCTGAGCCAAATGAAGCCGAAGGAGCCCATTCTCAAAGCACCGGCAGGGGCCAGCCCGGTGGAAAGGAAACGAAGGGCTTTTCCGGATGGTGGCAACTGTATGTTCCAAGGCAGGGCCGCCTGGGACAGGGCGGCAAGTTCAGGTAGCAACAAGAGACTGAACTGTGTGGTGGGCCTCCTCTGAGCAGCCCATTCCTCCGCCCGACAACTGCTGGTCCCCGGCCACTTCCTCTCTCATTGCCTCAAAGTATGGCCAGGTCAGAGGTTAAGATAAAAAAGAGCAAAGGGATCCCTGAGGGGCCAGCTGAGCCCGAAAATCCCACTAAGGTGCTAGCAGGTGTCCTGTGTTCTGCACGCGTTCTATTTACATCCACAAGAGTTCGAATATTTTGCTAACCGAGGACACCATCTCAAAACCTAAAGGGAAAGGGAGCTATTAAACAACCAATCGAGACTTGTACGTAATCAGAGCTACCAAGGGGGGAAAAAACAGCGATCATCTATGGGATTTGAAAACTCAATCTACAGGAAATACTTCTAATGCATGGCTCATGAAATACTCCCCCTCAGTCGCCGGACGTGTTGCTTCGCCACGTGAAAGCAGTTAACTAAGTGACAAAAAAGTTTTGTCTTTGACAGAATACACATGCGCTGAGACATTAATTATTTACAGTTTTCCATTATTTATCTCATTTCCATTTAGTGCCTCATCTTTCAACGAGACATGTTTTCCCTTTGAACAGCATTTTGGCAAAATTTTTCCTTTCTTTTTCTTTCCTTTTAGTTCACTCTCTATCAAACATTAACTATTCATTGATTTCTACACTCTATAATAAGGTTTTCCATCCTCCTGGTCTCCTGGTGACTTCTATGACTTTATCAGATTTAAAGGATTTTGGTAAGAAAATGATACCCCTCAAAAACAATGATATATTCCTCATTCAGAACACCAGGGTCAAAAACTAATTTCAATAGTTAAAATAGTTAAAAATAACACTGAATACACGCATCAGTGGAAAGAGCATCGGCGCGGAGTCAGACCAGCTGTGCTCAAACAATGGCACCACCTACTTAGCCTCTGAGACTTAATTTCTTCTCTACATAGGAGGCATAAGTGTCTACTTCTTAAAGTAGAAATAAATGAGTAGATAGATGCTAAAGCATCTGGAAACTATAAAGTACTAATCAAATGTAAGACATGTCGTTAAATTACTTATTGAATGAATGTAGGTTTCATAATTTTTTCCTTTGAGCACCAAGGTTCTAATCATGACAACATTCTTTATTTAACATTCTCTACCTGCTCACCAAAATAAGGACTAATTCTCTTCTCTTTGCTAGGCCCCAGTTAACTAGGTGATCCCTGTTAAAGCTAGCAAGACAAAAATTTTAGCACACAAGGAAATAGCATTGCTTTTAAAAAAGATTTTCCTTCATGTCCTTTTACTTTTTTATCCAAGATAATATTAAGTAATAGTCAGCTATCATCCATCCCTTTTCGAGTCATTTCTTCCCCCCCCCCCCCCCCCCCCAAGCCCAAATTGTTTGGGACTCTTGAAGACAAGAGCTCAGGTAGGCTGTGGTAAACCTTCATGGCCTGGACTCAGTAACTGCAGCACAGGGGCTAGGTGGCTTGATTTCCTTTAATAACATTTCTTGGACAGAGATGATTAACATTAACATCTATGCTTTCCAGTTTTCAACTGCACTCACACCAATCCCTTAATCCTCTCTTCTGCTGCCCCTGCAGATCAATCCGACCAAATACCTCCTCCAGCCACCTGGGCTGCTGAGCCATACTAGAGAATACCTGCAATCCCTTGGGACTGCCAGGCAATTCCAAATGTCCCTAATGAGTTGCTTCCAAAGTGCTCTCTCCTCAAGCCACCTACCGATCTCCATCCCCTCTAATGTCAGCAATGACAACAGAGGTCTCTTCCCTCATGATAATAAAAATAACACTCTATATCAGGAGCAACAGCTGCTACATTTGTTAAGCACTATGCTGGGGCACTTTGCCTCGTGTGCATTATCCCAGTTAATCTTCACGTGGACCACCACTTATTGAAGCAGGTACTATTATTATCCCCATTCTACAAATTAGGAAACTAAAGCACAGAAAAGTCAAATAACTTGCCCACGGTCATACAACCAGTAAGTGGCATGTCCAGGTTATAAATCCAGGACTAATTCCAGAGCCAACTGTTAAGCCTATACTATGTGGACTCCGTTCTACTCTTCCCTCAGGGAGAGGAGAGGGAGGATTCCCAGCAGGCTGTCTGACTCCCTCAGGCCAGCTCATGCCATCAAGAGTGAGCTTCTATCTCTTCCTGTCCAAGGTTCTCCAACAACCAATGTCAAGCAGGAAGCAGCAGAAGCAATGTGGACATACACCTACAAGGTTTATTAACTACATTAAGCTGCTTTATTTGAAAAAACCATTGATTTTATACCAAAAAAGTCTCCTTGTTCCCTCCCTTTTGATTTCATCCAGGTTTCATTAAAGTACCCTACTGGAGGTGTTCTGGCCACCTCTTAGCTGTCTGTGTATACAGGCCCACTTGCTTCCACACCCAAAGAGGCATGTCTGTCCCTTTTATTACTATACCATTACTGCACTAGGAACGAAGTGGTGTCCTAGACTAGCGCTTCTCAAACTTTAATGCACATTGAATCCCCTGAGATCTTATTAAAATGCAGCTTGTCATTCAGAAGGTCTGGGTTGGAGCCTAAGAGTGTGTGTTTCTAAAAAAAAACTCTGTGACATTGATGCTGATCTCCAGAGCACACTTAGCAAGGACCTAGACATACAACATGTGAACACTTCTTCCTTGGTGATCAGCTTGGTGCTAAGTAATTTTCTTCCGAAATATATAAATTATATTCTGCTTCATGATCAAAACTATACAGAACGGCCGGGCGCGGTGGCTCACGCCTGTAATCCTAGCACTCTGGGAGGCCGAGGCGGGCGGATTGTTCTGAGCTCAGGAGTTCGAGACCAGCCTGAGCAAGAGCGAGACCCCGTCTCTACCAAAAATACAAAGAAATTAATCGGACAGGTAAAAATATATATAGAAAATATTAGCCGGGCATGGTGGCGCATGCCTGTAGTCCCAGCTACTCGGGAGGCTGAGACAGTAGGATTGCTTGAGCCCAGGAGTTTGAGGTTGCTGTGAGCTAGGCTGACGCCACGGCACTCGCCCCCAGGCGAGAGTGAGACTCTGTCTCAAAAAACAAAAACAAACAAAAAAAAAACAACTGTACGGAACATCCACTTACATATTACATGTTATACATTTCACATACTGTAGACACCAGCATTAAACTTTACCAGGGTTTGTTCTTTTTGTTTGAATGCTTTGCACAAGTCAGATTTTCATTTATGTCTACTTGTTTCTAAAATACCAAAATATAAAACTATTTTAAACTATTTTTATAAAATATAAAACTATTTTTATATTTTGATTCTTGACATGCCATGGATGAACATTTCATACCTACCCCCCACCATATCTTTTTCCTTATGGACTCAGGGAAAGATGTTGTTCATCCTGACCAAAGAAATTTTTCCCTCTGTGCCTGACTTCCATCCCCTCTCCACCTTATCAGACACTCATTCAAGCAGTCACCTGCATTCTTTAGCTCATCAGTCTCTCTATTTTCTCTAGTCCTATACTGATTGAAAATCCTCATGAATTTATACTATTTAAAAACATGTAAAAGCAAATGTAGCAAAATTTTAATTATTGACTTCAGGTTAAAGATACATAGGTCCTCATTGTATTATTCTCAACTTTTCTCAGTATCTGAAAATTTTTTTAGAGTTTGGGGCAAGTTTTTTTCCTAGCACAGACATTTCAGGATAACACTTCTGATTAAATCCCCCCAAACCCTTTCAGCTATTATAACTTGCTAAAAATTTCCTTCCAAAAAAACTTAGTATTTATCAGGCTATAAAAAACAAAGTATCCAAGGACCGGCAAGATGGCAGACGAGAAAAGCCTCCAGCCAGAGTGTCTCTGCAAGAAAGATAGATTTTAGAAGTAAGTGAAAAAAAATAAACAGGCAGACAAACATAGATCGGAAGAGGGTCGGAAGGAAGAGTGCCTGAAACTACAGGAGACTCCAGGGGAAGAAGTTGCAGAGGAGAACTGGAAGCCCCGAGAGGCTTGGAGACCAGCGACAAGGGTAGGTGGAGCCGTTAACTTTCCCCTCCCCTGCATTTCCAACAGCTGGTGGGCTGCTGAGCAGTTCAAGAGACCTGCCAACACCAGGCCAGAGACAGCCACCACAGTGGGCCTCTTGTGGACAAGGCACCAGGCTCCCGGCTCCCTCGGGGCACCTCCTGGCCCTCAGATCCCAGCTGATCAGCAGGTGCCATATTGCTTCATTCTCCCCTTCCCTACGCACAGCTGCCGAGAGAGACAATTTAGTCACCACCCAGAGGCAACTGCAGGGAGCGGAACCTGTCCTTTTGGGGCCCTACAGCGAACTGAGGGGTACTCAGACTGTGAGCTCCCTACCTGCCAGCCCTCCCAGGTGCTGCTTGCCTGGTGACTCCAGGAGAGCGGGTCAAATCCTGAGGCAGAGAGACATTGATCCAGCTTGGGCACCCCATGGGTGACTCGAGACCAGCACTCCTCCCCCTGGCAGGGTCAGGGATTGATCTCTTGAGGCCCAGGGTACAGGCCTGCAGACCTGATCCCGTACACCCAAGTCTGGATCGCATTGCCCTGGGGCATAGTAGGGATATTTGTGAACCAGCCTACTGAGGTGTGTGTGCCCTCAGGGGCAGATCAGCGTGCTTGAGGGGCAACCCTCCTCCCTCGGGCAGGGAACCTCCCGGCCAGG
Source organism: Indri indri (assembly GCA_004363605.1). Lineage (NCBI taxonomy): Eukaryota > Metazoa > Chordata > Mammalia > Primates > Indriidae > Indri > Indri indri. Next base: position 29,785 of record RJWJ010008122.1, on the reverse strand, counting down.
GAGATCCACTGGCTTGAGGTCCTGCCTGCCGGCAGAGGCCAGGGAAAAACCACAGAGAAACTGAGGAATAGGAGGGCGGAAAGGAGCAAGGCCTGCTCCATACTGCAGGTCTCAGACAGCCCCACCCCCACACGCAGACTTTTCGGCTGAGTGGGGTCAGCCCCTCCCTGACAGCTTTGCCCAGAAGTAGAGAACAGAACTTTGACCCCTGCTAACAGCATGTGTGGAGGTTGAGGACAGGCTCACCCAACCCAGCTCTGACCAGCCTCACTCCCCTGCCTACCCCTACTGAGGTGGAGAATAAGGACACACCTGGAAGTCCCAGGGCTCCACCCACCACCTGGTTACAACACCCAAACATAACACTGCAGCTTGCCCCCACCCAGCAAGCGCCACCTCTGACAGGGAGGTCAATTTGCACATCCTTTCACCTCTCACAAAAATCAACTCACGGTGGATAACAGACTTACATCTAAGGCATGAAATTATAAGAACAAGAATTCCAGAAGAAAAGGTTGGAAAAACTCTTATAGACATTGGCCTAGGCAAATAATTTATGAAGATGACTCCAAAGGCAATCATAGCAACAACAAAAATAAATAAATAGGACATGATCAAATTAAAAAGCTTCTGCACAGCCAAGGAAACCATCACAAGAACAAGCAGACAACCTACAAAATGGGAGAAAATATTCGCATGTTACACATCCGATAAAAGACTGATAACGAGAATCTATACAGAACTCAGGAAAATCAGCAAGAAAAAATCAAACTCTATCAAAAAGTGGGCAAAGGACACGAATAGAAACTTTTCAAAAGAAGACAGAATAATGGCCAACAAACATGAAAAAATGCTCAACATCTCTAATCATCAGGGAAATGCAAATCAAAACCACAATGAGATTATCACTTATCTCCAGTGAGAATAGCCTTTATCAAAAAGTCCCAAAACAATAAATGTTGGTGTGGATGCGGAGAGATAGGAACACTCCTACATTGCTGGTGGGACTGCAAACTAGTACAACCTCTGTGGAAAGTAATACGGAGTTACCTCAAAGAGCTACAAGTAGAACTACCATTTGATCCAGCAATCCCATTACTGGTCATCTACCCCAAAGAATAAAAGACATTCTATGAAAAAGACATCTGCACTAGAATGTTTATAGCAGCACAATTCACAATTGCAAAGATGGAAACAACCTAAGTGTCCATCAATACATGAGTGGATTAATAAAATGTGGTATATGTATACCATGGAGTTCTACTCAGCCACAAAAAACAATGGTGATATAGCACCTCTTATATTGCCCTAGATAGAGCTGGAACCCATTTTACTAAGTGAAGTATCACAAGAATGGAAAAACAAGCACCACAAGTACTCACCATCAAATTGGTTTTAACTGATCAACACTTAAGCGCACATACAGTAAGAACATTCATCAGGTGTCGGGCAGATGGGAGTGGGGAGGAGGGGATGGGTATATACACACCTAATGGGTGAGGTGTACACCGTCTGGGGGATGGTCACACTTGAAGCTCTGACTCAGGTGGAGCAAAGACAATATACATAACCTAAATATTTGCACCCCCATGATATGCTGGAAAAAAAAAAACAAAACAAAACAGAAAGAGGACATTAATGAAAAAGCAGGTGAAACCCAAAAAAGTCCGGAGTTTAGCTAATAGAAATGTATTAATGTTGGTTTCTTAGTTTTGACAAATGTACCATGGTGATGTAAGATGTTAACAATAGGAGAATCTGGGTATGAAGTATATGGAAACACTTGTTATCTTTGCAACTTTTCTGTAAATCTAAAATTATTCCAAAATTTTAAAATAAAAAAAGTAAAAAATCCTGTAACTCTGAAGATTTATACTAGTTGAGCATCAAAAATGTAGTTGTTTATATGCAAAATAAAGTATCCAACATGATGCCCAAGCATGTCCTTTTATAAAAATCTTTTTTGAATCCACAAAATGAATTAAGAATGAATTTTAAAAATTAGTTCTAGCATAAACCCTAGAGATGTCACTGACTACACTCTCTAGTTTACTAACTCCCTCCTGCCTACAAATCTTGACTGCCTTGCTAACCTAAATTCTCTACCAAGTCACCTTCAACTCTGTGGTTTCCTCTCCAAATTTCTTAGATGGGGAGAAAACGGTCTCTGTGCCCTGTGGGGCCTCCTCTTCCAGCGGTATCTTACAGCCCACCTATATTGCCAGCTCACAGCTCATTCCAAGTGCAGCACCAACTGAGCCACCTCTAGTGCTGCTCAAGCTGCACACCTGGCTCTAACTATGCCGCAAGATGCTCTGACAACCAGTGAGGGGTCATCTTACACATTTTCACAGCTTGCTTTCCCCAGGAAAAGGTGAAGCTTTACCCAAGGTAGATTTTAAAGTATTTGCTAAACAGTATTTCTAGCTGCTTCCTAGGCAATTGCTGCCTAAAATTAAACACTTTTTACATCATACTTTATCAGACATGTGAGTCCTGCTTAAAGAAGTCTGCAGCTATCTCAGTGGTTCTCAATATTTTGCCCTCCAACGCACATGAGACAAGGTCTCGAGGCCTTTTGTGTTGTCACAGCTGGGTTGGGAGTATGCTACTGGTACCTAGCAAACAGATGTTAAGGATGCTGCTGAACATCCTGCAATGCACAGGACAACCAACCTGCCCCCAAAATAATGACTTACCTGGCCTGAAACGTCAACAATGTTGAGGGTGAGAAACCCTGAGGTAGCTGTAGTTTTTGCTTCTTTTAACCTTATGGTTAAGAACCACTAGAAACTAAAAAGCCAAACTACTGAACCCATATGACTGCAATTGTCTTTTTCAGTTTCTTTTTTTTTTTTTCTTTCCCCCCACCCTTTTGGTTTCTTATTCAACAAAGTTCTCTGGTTTTTCAACATTAAGTTCCCTTGTTTGGAAAACAACCCAAAGAGCTCGATATTATTAAAATGGCACAACCACAACAGAGTGTAGTGTCATAACAATACAGAGTCAGCTAGGATTAAAAATTGGTCTACTAAGACTTTAGATATAATAAGTTTTATTCATCTGGTGGTACTTGATGCTCACAGGGCACCGTACAACAAATTTTAAAAATACAGTATGAAAAAAATCAAACAGCCAGAGAGATCAATTCCATTAGGGGGCAATGGCCCACAGAAAGACCAATGAAAGCCCACAGAAAAACCCACCCTTTGTCCCCTTAAGAACATTAATTTCTTCTTGCTTAAGTTTGGCTTTAAGAAATACCAAAAGAAAAAGTCTTTGAGAAGATAAAACTTCACATAGCGTCTTTCACATAAGTGTATCACAAAATGCTTTCCTTATCTAATAATGAGCACATAAAATAATCCAAACGTCTGTGAGCCTCTATTTGGTCCCAATTTTTTAGATCACAGCCTTCAGTACCTCCCTCCTACGCTCACATCATTTGCATCAGGAAAAAGTCACTTAAGGTGTAGTAGTCTCCTTTGCTCTATATTGCCACTAAAAAGCACATTTTCCATAAATAGCCAGGGGCTAAGCAAACTGAAGGTCTGTTAAGTACTTGAATTGAAAATATAATTAAATTTCTGCTTTGAAATCTAATTGTATTCAATTCTTATTAGTAATTACTGAAGGTCATTTGATATCAACTATAGAGAACAGCAAGATTTAATGCTGCATGTGAGGTACTGCTAGAAAACTTCTAAGAACAGAAAGATGGGTTTGGAATTTGTGTTTTTTACCACGGTGACGTTTTCAGAAAGTTATGTCACACAAGTAATAATGACTTACAAATTCTACTTGGAAAATCAGTTAATGCACATTATCAATTTGTTAAAAGTCATCCAATTATAAGCGCTTCTCATCTAAGCTTCCGAAGTAGGAGCCCCCTCAATGTTAACAGAAGGCACAAACCTCGTAATTCCCAAACAACAGTTTTACAGTAGCAGAGTCACCACATGCTAATACTGCTTGCAGAACTTTCTTTTCCCTTTAGAGTTCACTGAAGTACTAACATAGGGAGACAAAACAGTAAAAATAGTATGGGAAATTTGGGCCATAAAATTTTAAAAGGCTGAAAATATTCTTAAACATTTACCAAAAAATAGTACAGTGCTGCTTTAATGCTTAGTTCCTCTAGAACTAAATGGCATTTCGATTTATGCTGGACACTTAGATCTCCTTATTATCTAATTACTGAAAACAAAGCTACGCAAGCCTGGACATTTCAGCTACTGCCCCCATGTATTATCACAGCATACAAGCAATCTGTAACGAGATGTGTCTCCCCTTCTCCGCTATACTGCATTTAAGGGTAATGGGCAGGTCATATGCACCTTTGTATCCCCTGTGTCTCAGCACAGTGGCCAGCGTACGGTGGGTGCTCAACACATATTTACTGAATACATTGCTGAGGAGTGGTTTATGACATGGGAAAAAATCCCAAGATTGTCTTTTTCTATTACCATTACTTAGGTAGCCTCACTCTCAACAGGCAGAAAGCAGTTTTGAAGTTATCTTCTCCACTTTCTAAACACAGCAGACTTTTCAAGAGTTGGACCTGACTTAAATCATTTCCTTGAAACATGTTCATAAAGCATTTTGAGAAATGAAGAGATGAAAGGCGCTATGTAAGTACAAAATAATATTATTCAAGACAGTTCAGCAAAAGTGCTATTTTTCTATGGTGAAGGAATGGTTGTGCTAGTTTGAGGGGAACACCCCCAAAGCAATTCTTCTCACCATCAACAGAACAATGGAATTTTGACAAAGATGCCATCACTTTATATAGTTTGTATTCTGCTACTTTCTATAAACCAGGTGACAGAAAATGAAATTAAGTCACTTATTCCACACAAACGAATACTTTATCAAAGTTCCGCATTTTACAAGTCATGTCAAAAAACACACACAAATTATCATTTTGTACACAAATGTTTATTTCTCAATTAAACATTCCCTTTAAACACAAGGAATGATTTCTAAATCTTCATAAAGATGAATTAAAAATGAAATCCCTCCAGTATAGTGTGTGTAATCACTGTGTTCTTGGTCACTACTGGCGTTTACTGTTTAACATCAAAAACAAAGACAGGTTATTTAAAAATCATGCTACTGGATTTCTAGCTCTTCCTCTATGACCAGTTCTATACTGATCTGCAATGTTTAAAAGTTTACATCACCAAATCGAAGCAAGTTTAAAGTGTGAAATAGCTGTGCATTAAACACAAAATAAACAATAAAATTATAAGATATAGTCAAGTTCATAACGAATATAGGTGTTCTTATCGTCATTGTAGATTCTTGGGTAATGTGCTATGAGAGCATCCTGGGAACCAATGTAGATGGAGTTGTAAATTTTCCAATACACATCTCTCACTTTCCGGGCTGGGTGAAACAGACCCTAGAATAATTGAAAGGTTACATTATTTCAATTTTCAAGAACATACATAACGATAACATAAAAGATATGATTCAAAACATTTCCCTGGGGGGCGAGAGGGAACCTGGCAACTGCACAAAACTGTAATGACCAAAGACAAAATCTAATTTCCCCCTCACCACACAACTCTTCTCCTATATGGCACAATATACCCTACTGATAATCAGGAACAGTGACTTATATTAATTCAATAAACTAAATGACTTCTCTTACTGAGTAATCATAAAAATCTTTAACCTACCTGTAAACAATACTGCAACATCCTACATGGTCCAATAGCAACTCTCAGGCCCTCCAGGGCTCCCATAACTGCCTGAATTACATGAGGAGATGTCTCAAACACGTTGGGCCATACATAGTTCAACAAGTGATTCAGTGAATCTTCACAACCAAATCCATAAACCCCAAGTGACATGTGCTGTACCACCGCACTAGCTGTCTGTCTATGTACAAGGTCCCTGTAATGGAGGGGGGAAAATGTTTTATTAAGTTACAGTCTTAGTGTTACAGGAAATATTCACCTGACCACTAGAAACTAAATTACTAATTCAGTGCACTGAAAAGATGCACAGTCATCCTAACACTTCATGAACCCACAACATATCTTTTAACTAATGATTCCACTTGAGAACTTCTGATGACTTAATGACACAAACCTCACTATGACTCAAAAATTAAGCCATATTTTCTAATTATCTTTTACAAGGATTATGAGCAAGATAGTTCTGTGCAACCTCAGTTTTAGTATTCTACTAAAGAGACATGTGACTCTTACATATGAATGATTAATAGTCATATTTCATTTTAAACTCCATACACTTAAATCTTTGATAGTAATTCAGACACTAATATGTAATAGATAACTAAACTAAAATTAGATTGTTTCTCATATAAATTTTAAGTTTTATTCAAGAAGAACTCTATTTGGGGAGAGGAACAGATCAGTAATTTTTTTAAACCTACAGAAATATCATCTCCCATGTTAACTGAACTTATGTTTACGACAAATCAATGAGTTATTCATTCCACAATTATTCAACTGAGCATGAGCAATGAGTTCCCACACTTCCCCCCAAAAATAGTCAGAACATCTCAAAAGTATAAGAAAAAAAGATTGGTACTTACTAACATCTTTACTTTTCTTATTTATTGTAATAATGTCTGATTTATTTAGCCTAATAGCAGTATTCCCCATTAAATTTTCCAATTAAAGTATCAGTTCATTTAGTAATTTTCGATGGAATTACTACCCCAACATGGGACATAATTTTTAAGTGCAGGTCACATACATTATTGACTGTACTGTGATGCTCAGGCACTTCTCACTGAGGACTATGGAGTCAGGGTGACATACCCTACTTTGTTGGGCCCCAGGTGGCCAGGCTTTTACAGAATATAATTCATACTGTGTCTTCAAGCCTTGCTTATCTGCCTTCTGGTGGTAATGCTGAATCCGTTAAGTCTCCCTTTTAGAAGGTCATTAATGAGTAACTTTAATCTGTACATAAAAGTAATTGAATGGGCTCTAACCTGAGTAACTTATCTCTCCTGAAAAAAAAAAAAACCAATAAAAATAGTTCTTTCCCTTACTACTTGGACCTTGCGCTTTCCTTTACACTTTCTTGTTAATTTTGTGTGTAAGGCTATCTATCAGTCTAGATGGCAAAAGGTATCAGGAATCTCAAATGACTTGAGCAGTACTGTATTGGTGGCTACCACCTGAACCACTGGGAACCTGCAATGGGAATAGTGTAGCTCTGGCAGGCTATGTTCAGTAATTTAATGGAGAAACCTCTGCTTCACTTACAATAAAAAGCTTAAAAGATCAGGCCTTCTGCCACACTAATTAGCTCAAGTTCATTATTTCCTCTAATCATGCTAATTTTTAAAACAAAAGTTGATCCTGCCAAGTATGGCAAAAGAAAAAAATAAATAAATAAAAGTTGATCAATCACTGCTTTCTTATTATTTAGTCTAACAGATATGAAAGAAGACTGGGAGGACACTTGAAAGAAATCTTTGGGAACCATTATAGCATTCATACTATTTTGAGATACCAAATCATATTTACAGTGTCCTAAGAATCCAGGCAAATATTTCACCTTTAACTACATCACAAGAAACAGGTCGTCTATTAATTATTCCAGTAAGTTCTAAAATGAAGGAAGAATTATAATTATTTTTTTGTATTTAGTTTAAGTCACTTACCTATCCATCAAAGCATCTTCAAGTAAAGGTGTTACAGCATAAATGTAGTCCTTTCCCATTTCACCAATGTATTCGAACAAGAAGGAAAGTGATTTCAACACTCCATTTTGAACATTCAGTTCAGGAACTCTGTATTCATTCATTAAGGCAGGGAGTACTGTGAAAGGTGAACATGTTTCTGCAACAATAGCTATTGCTACAGTGGTACAAACTCTGTTCTGCCTTTCCTGAACTTTGAGGTTGTTTAAAAGTGTAGCCAATACGTCATGAGGGCTGGGGAAAAAAAAAAAATCACATGTGTCAACAAACTGTAAAATTACAAGTCAAAAATGTTTTTGGAGGGGAAAAGAAAAAATGTAGAAGAATAGAATTTTATAAGGGACCTCAGTAATTTTATGATAAAATGTAATACTTTCAAGTCACTGATACTGTTGTTTCTACTTAAGAATTTCACATAAATTATAAAAAGTCAATTTTTTAAAAAGCTAATTCAAATGAATTCATTTTGAAATGTAATTTTCAGTCTCCAGTTAAATTTTCTGAAACATAAAGAAATTTAATAAAATGTTTAATTGAGTAATTCTTTGAGATATCAAAATGGGCACTAGAACTAGGCAACCTTACAGTGAAAGGAGCATCCAAACTGTGGTCTCCTATGCTGAAACATACAAAACCTATTTTCCTTATCTTCACTCCCACACACATTTACTACAACTACTTGTCCATTCTTTAAGCACTTATCTTTGCTATAAGCTTAGAGGAACAGTGGGGCTAAAAAGTTTGCTCAACATCTATTCATTGCAAATTTCTTGACTCCATCACCACTGAAACAAATACTATTGCTACCAAAGAAAAAGAATGGTGTGTTTGTGGGGGGGATCTGATTAATTCTACCTTATGGTATATATCTCTTTAAAATATTTTCTTAACAAGCCACTTGTACATGCAGTGTCTCATTTCCCATGACTGTTTTTCCTAGTTTGGTTCTGATGGAATAGAGGCAAATAACTATAAATTATCTCATAAAGCAGCTATAATTCAGTTAAGTCTGTGGATTAATAGAGTAACTTTTTTTTTTTTTTTTTAAAGAGACAGGGTCTCATTCTGTCACCCGGGCTGATGTGCAGTGGCATGATCATAGCTCACTGCAGCCTTGAACTCCAGAGCTCAAGGGATCTTCCCACCTCAGCCTCCTCAGTATCTAGGACTACAGGTATGTGCCACTACGCCCAGCTAATTTTTTTGAAAAATTTTTTATAGGACAGGGTCTTGCTATGTTGCCCAGGCTGGTCTCCCAATTCCTCGGCCTCCCAAAGTGCTGGGATTACAGGCATGAGCCCCTGCATTCGGCTAGAATAACATTTGAAAAACACACAAAGCATTAACATGAGACTTGAATGATGCTGTGAGATTAAGAATTTGCCTTAACATTTTAAGCAATACCCTAAAAAAAAGACCAACAAAAATCTGAAATAAACCAGGCGCAGTGGCTCATACCTGCAATCCTAGCACTCTGGGAGGCCGAGACAGGAGGATGGCTTGAGCTCAAGAGTTTGAAGTTACTGTGAGCTAGGTTGATGCCATGGCACTCTACCCCAGGAAACAGAGCGAGATTCTGCGTAACCCCCACCCCAAAAAATCAGAAATTGTTCTGAAAATGGTATTGTGTCCTTCCCTGAAAATATCTAAAATGTAAATTAAAGGAAAATTCAAACCCATCTATTTCAATTCGTTTAAAAACTTAAGAAAACATTCAAAATATCAGAACATCAGTGGTCAAATGGAGTGTTTTCTCCAAACTGCATTACCCATACTATGCCTCAAGAGATTTCAAAGCATTTTTGAACACGATGGGTTTATTATCAAGTAATTTTTTAAAATGGAAGTAAATAATACTCACCCAATGGCCTTTGCAATATAACCAAATGTGTTGACTGTGGCTCTACGAATAGCTTTTTTGTGAGCTTTTAAAAGCTCTAAAAGCTCAAAGCAAATCCTCATCCATTCTCTCGCAGATACATATTCAGCTCCCCTAATTAAAAAAAAAATTAACTTCTTGTGACATTAAGTTTTAAAAGTAAATTTATAAATTCAATTCTCAAAACATGATTATTAACTCATTTTGAGCATTAAAAAAGTTAACACTCTTCAGAAAGGTTGGTTTAACATTAAAACTAAACTGCCACCCCTCCCATTACTTCCCAAACAGAAATCTAACAAAGTTTTAATACTGGATAGCGTAACCACAAACACATTAGCAACATTAAGCTAATTTTGCTAACTGAATACAAAGTGGCTAAATTTGAAAACTGATACTGCTTATAAAAATGTTAAGGTAATCTGCTTACCTGTCAGCAATACGTCCAACAAGATCAATACAATTCTCTTGTACTTTTTCATGCCTATTCTTTAAGATGGGGGTGAGTCTAGGCAGCAGATCTTTAATTGGTGGGGTCATCTTATGCATACCTATTTAATAGAAGTCAATAAACTGTCAATGTTTGAACTGCAACCTTTGTTCGTTTTCCTTTTACTCAGCAATGTCATATACATGACTACGCATAAATATAAACTTACAGCTGCCTATGGAAAAAGAAAGCCCCAGATTCTGACCAGACTCAGAATTGTTTTTAATTTTTTAATAACTTCTAATTATGCATAGAAATGAAAGAAATCAGTGAAGTGAGTTAAATGATGGATACTCAGTAACAGAAAAAAGTTTCATTTGGTTCTGAAATGTATTTGTGCACTGATATTTAAATATGGGGACAGCTTATGTTCCGGCCATACACAACAATATAAGCCAGAGGTAAACATGTAAATTAAAGCAAAATTTTCCAGAAAGGGCCCCCTTACCCTTTAAACTGCAAAACAAACAGATCTCCAGTCTCCCTGCAATGCAGGGCATACTTGGATGGTATTTACACCTATGAAGAGAGAAAAAAGGAGGCAGCTGGCAGGGGCTCTTGCTCTAACTAGAACTGCTTGCTCTGATTCTCTCTCCATTGCTTTTCCCCTGTTTCCTTGACAAACAACATGGTTTACAACTCCCTGCAAACCAGAGCCCTACAAGTGGCCAAGTAACTGATTTTTGCCAAGTAGCTATCTTCAAGCATAGAGGACTGGGCTGAACTGGAGATTACATGTAAATACAATAGTTCAAAAATCTATAATGCATAAAAACCCTTTATTAAAATGAGAAAAACAGTGGCTATCACAGCCAGCTATTTTGGCCTCCTGCTAGGTTGTTTCAGACCCTCTGAACACGGCAAGAGTTATTTTTGGCAAAAGTTCAATTATAATGAAGGATACAAGAAACCATTTGTTTGCTGAATCCTACTGCCCTGAAAGAATGAAAGTTCTGCTCTCCAAACCCAAGATCATTTGTAACTTAACTGTGTTTTCACTTTGGGTTAGAAAACTGAATGGACAGTTTTGAAGACTTGGGTACATAAATAAAAACAAGATAGCAACGATCAATTTACTTTTCTTTCTGGCTATATTCTCTAAACTTGCCAGCAAGCAAAACACCTATCATAATCACTTATTAATTCAAGGTTGAATATGTATATTTTTTGTTCTACAACTAAATTAAAACATCAGCGCTATCTTTTCACCCCCTGCAGAATATGGCAGAATGTATCTCAGTTGACACACTATTTCTACTAGGGTACTCTATTCTATGACTAAAAAGCTTTTTGAATTATGACAATGCCCACCTTTCTTGTATATCCCAAACTTGCCCTTTTTTCTCTTTGAGTAAAATACAAATGAGTTTTGGGAATTGAGACTTTTGTGACACCCCCTGACTTAACTATGATCTTGCAATGCTTAAAAAAGAATAATGAAAATCTCCCGACTCCTAAATATTATTCTATATTTTACTTTCAAAAAACCACAGTAAGTTAAACACAACAAAACAAAAAATCTTATGTGACCAGCAAATTCCGTACCTATTACATTTACAATGGCCTTCAGTGCTCCAAGAATGCTGCCCAATACTTCAGGGTACTCTTCACCCAAATACTCATACAATACAACACCCAAGTGCCCCATCAATTTTTCCTATAATAAAAGAAATGATGTTAAAATGTTACTATTTACATTAAACTATTTACTGAAAAAATAAGAATCTGGAGAAAATGTTTACCTCTTGACAAGTCTTCATAACAACAGCAGTTCGAGAAATCAAATCAGCTGCCTGCTGCCTAACTTTTGCTGATTTGTTATTTAAACGCCACAAAACTGTACCACAGATCTGAGGCAAATACGGTTTGACTCGTTTGCCAAGAGCGTTAACCACTGTGCCAAAGCCATTCAACATTACTGAGTCCTAAAAAAGAAAAGCTAAGTTAAATAAAAAACCACATTCATTTTGTTTCTTTGTAACTGAACAGCTGAAATATACTAATATTTAACCCTTTCAAACCACCCAAACATCTAGGTTTTTGGTTTTTTTTTTTAATCAAATCTAAAAACTTGGGATAGAAGAGTATTTCTTGGTAACCAACTGAGAACATGAGCCTTTTAAAAATTACTTCAAATTCAATTATTTAGGAAAATTTGCTTGAAAAATAATATGCTTTTCTATAGCTATGGAAGTCAGTAGCAACTGAACCTAATAATTAGTTATCATTACCTCTGTAGTCTGTTCTTGGAAAGCATAAAGAATACCATCAATCAGCTGTTCTTCAAGTTTATGGTCAATATCTGCTGCTCCCAAGTTGCCCATAATTTTCTCAATTGTCTCCATCACCATTTTTCTGTACTGTTCAGCTTCATCTTTCAGATCATCCACAATCCTGGATATAATTTCTGCTGCACCTACTTTGTTTGCCAACTCCACAGTAGTATCGACTAACTAAAAACAATAGGAAAAAAACCTTTGCAGCCTATTGTTTTTCCAAGGAAATAAAACAGCATCATGAAAACCAAACATTCTAAATATACTGTTTATTTAGCTAATAAGCATGGAAGAACAGTTAACTTCTATTTATTAAACGCTGAAAAAGGTGACCAAAAAATTGAAATGAGTCTAAATGAAGGTGATTCCAACTAAAATTATATCCATGTTTTATGTAGCCAGATTAAGAACTGAATTTACTCAACAAAAATATCAATTTATAGTTAAGTATTTATGCTTGAATGAAAAAACAAAATGGAAGGCTGGGTGTGGTGGCTCACACCTGTAATCCCAGAATTTTGGGAGGCTGGGGCAGGAGGATTGCTTGAGGCCAGAAGTTCAATACTACTCCAGGCAACACAGTGAGACCTTACCTCTACAAAAAAAATTTTTTTAATTGTTCCCCAACTACTCGCGAAGCTGAGTGAGGTATGATCATGCCACTGCACTTTAAGCAAGAGCCTACCTCTTTAATTAAAAAAAAAGTTAGTTGGCTAAAACCCATCTTTTATAATCCTTTCACAATCAGGCACATATGAACTGTTAGATAATGAAGGCAAAAAATATGTAAAATAATACGTAACATGCATTCAAGTTGGCTACAGAATGAGTCAAAAATATTTCTGAAAATAGTCTTTTACAATAAAAGCTCACCTGTCGGTAATTTCTTCTATCCAAAGCCATTCTATGCTGCCAGAAGTGTTTAAAAAAAGGAGGAAGAATCTCTGTTTTAATATAGTTTGCTTCTACACCATCTGTCCCACAACACTGTTTCACCACCTGAAAAGTTAAAAAATAGTAACAATAAATCAACTGACCTAAATCAAGAGAATACCCATTGATAATTACTTCATTAAAAAAATAAAATTTAAAAATAAATCAAATATTTTTGATTCTACTCTATTTTACTGGTATAAGATACAGGTTTTTCTTTAAAAAAAAAATACTTTCAATTCTCCTGAACCATGAAACAAATCCAATTTAAATTAACAAATCTAGACCAATTACCTTCAGCACAATTTTCTTCATTTCTTCATCAGGAGACTGGAATTCTCGAATAAGAATTAACATCACTTCTCTTGTATAGTAGTTGGCATACTCTGCATCCATGAGAGGAATAAGATATCCAATAGCCTTTAAGAAAGCAGCCAAACCCTATTTTGAAATAAAAAATACATGTACTTTAGCCATTTAGATTTACGTCGCCTTAACTTTTATTTGATGAGTAGAAATCCAAAGAAAAACAAAATGTAATTGGTAGACTTACCTTTCCTCTGTGTTGGCGGATACCCTTCCACAGAGGCTTTAACACAGAATCAAAAGATTCGATACCATAAGGAGTTGCTGCTTCGGCTAAGGCAGCAATGGCCAAAGCACTAATAGTCCGAACTTTCTGCTGCTCATCTACAAGACCTACAAAACCAAACAGGTTTTAACTATGTACCAACATCACCTAATTTCCACAGTATCATCCAGATTCTAGCAATATACCTAATGATTTAACCAAACTGTTCACATTACAAAATTAGGCAAAAGTCAATATGAACCAGACTGTTAGCACATAATATCACAAAACCCCTCATTAAATATATAGTGTTTATACAGTTTATCCATTTATCTCTTCAAATCAGTAGCCCAATTTCAGGACAGTTGTCCTAGTAAATATAGACAGGCCAGGTTTGGTGACATGCTATATTTACAGCTACTAAAGAGGATCATTTGAGCCCAGGAGTTCCAGTCCAGCCAGGGCAACACCGCAAGACCCTGTCTCTTTAAAAACAACAAACAAAAAGTTTACGTGTGTGTGTATAAACATATAAAGTTATGTTACAACTTACCATGTTCAATAATTTCAACTAAACTTCTCAGATGTGGCAAGATGGCACAGCCCATAAGAATAGCTATCTGCTGTACAATCTTAATACCAGTGTGTCTCGCTTGCCAGGACTTCTTGCTTTTGCACACAGCTTTTAAGAATGGCAATAAAGAAGGAATGCCCAGGGCAGAGGCTACAACAGCAAAAGCTCTAGCTGTTGTGTTACGGACATATTCATCCATGTTATCTATATCAGGTCTCATGGTAGAAATCATAGTAGCCAGACCGGCAGCCTAAAAAGAGAAGAAAAAAGAACAGTCATGAGTTAGTAACATTAATCCTCAACCATTTCCTTCTATAATCAAATAATTTCATCAACAGATATAAACTTTCTTCTCTAGAAATTTAATGTAAATACCTTTGCCAAATTAGAAATAATCTCTCGGCCTTCTACTCTAGCATAGTAATCTTCATCAATCAACAGTGGTTCAATAACCACAAGGATCTGAAAAAGAGAAAAAAAGAGAAGGGCTACGTTTTCTCAACAATTACTGATATGAAACTCATGGAACAGAATTAAACACAGGTAGGAAATTTCTAATTATCAGGATTTTGTTAATCAAGGGACAAACTGTTTAAAAATTTTAATTATACAATTTCAAACCCCAGATGTAGATGTAAATTTCAGAGAACTGTTAGCAACATACACTAACAAATATTCAACTTTTTTATTGTCATTTGGACATTTTGCACAATTGCCATCAGTGCAAAGATGTTTCTTAACACTAAATGGCATGATATAGAATCACAGATGTTCTCTTCCTAATCTAGTATCAATAAAAGCGAATGAAAAAATATGAATAATATGAACCCATACGGTAAAGATGACAAAGTTACACATATATACCTACATTTGTATATGTGTAACATACACTCATGCAAAGAAAAAGGTCTTTGAGGATATGTAAATTTAACATTGGTTAACTATGAGTGTCTTCCAAGGGAATAAACATTCCCTATCTACTGTGAATGAATAGCATTAACTACTACTTTTTTGGAATTTTAAAATTTCATAAATACACAGGCTTAAGCTGGCTTAAAAAAATCCATGAATTCCTTTTATATTAAAAAACTAAAATACCTTGTGCACATACGGTCGAACTAAGTCATCAAGTTTGTACAGTATTCTATCAATAACTTTCACAAGTAAATGACGCTCTTGATCCTCAAGTGTAGGAGACATTAGTAGAGGAAGAATTTGATTAAACAAAGGACCAGCTCCAAATTCACGAGCTTTATCAGTAATCTGACGCAATGCAGCCTGGGGGAAAAAGCAGAGTAAAAGGTGTGTCTTATTTACAATCAAGCATTTTGAATATTACTCCAGGAAGATTTTCTGTAATTTTTTAGTGTACACTTTTACAGACATTTTACCTAAATAACATGCATTCGTTTCCATCAAAATTACTCTGAAATTTGAACTCCTGTGAAAAAAATTCAATGTCTTCTGTTAAAAGGGCAATTTAGTAGACGATGGATCCATTTGGGTATATAAAATGGTTTAATTTCCCCTAAAGTATGTTTCGCCTTCAAACCAAATAGTGTTAACACAATTCTGCACATAATTCCACGAACTACCCTTCAAGCCTTAAGCATGTTTTAAAGGCCATGAGGACAAAAAGGAGAATTTCATCTGTCAACATCCTTATTAGTACAAAATTCTTTAATTAAACAAGCTAAATCCTTCACACTCCGTGTATTTCTTTCTCTCATGCTATGCCCTTGGATAAAGATAAAGAGAGTAATTATAAATTCTTACACATAAAATACAATGAATATAATTTAACAAACTGGCACTTACCTTTCTCATTGGTGGTGTTCCATTCTTAATTTTTAAAAGCAACTTCATTATTTTTCTCTCTTTCTGTTCTTCTGGACTAAGTGTTGATTCATCAACATCAACCTATAGTAAAAAGAAAAAAATTTAAAGGTAGGCTGAAATGTTATGATTTATAACTCACAAACAAAATGTAATAATTTATTTCCACTAGTATCACTTACCAATAGTTTATCAAAGTACTGAATATCATCAGGTTTTAAAAATGGAAGATTTCCAGATGGCTGGTCATTAATGCTTTTCATAGTTCTGTCTTCAGTTTGCATGTGGAAACCAGTCATACCACCTAAAGGCGTTGGAGTAGCTGTCAGTTTTCGAGCTGGAGTTCGAATAGGAACATACCCAGCTGGAGGAGGAAGGACCTAATAGAGTTACAAGACAGTTTAGGATTTTCTTGACTTTATAGTAACATATACACTTCAAATATTTTACAGTTTATCAGCTAGGAAGCTTTTTATTTGCTCAGTGACAAGAATTAACACCTATCCTGATTTTCTACCTTAATTAGAACTTGAAAATACATGTTTCTCACCTGCTAATTAAGTATATCAAGAGAGTGAGGAAATACATGAGGTAGGCTTATGAAATTCTGATCATTTTCAAACATTAATTTATATAAACAAGTTGGTGAATCAACATGTCAAATTATTAAGAACTTGAAAATTAAAATCTGAGCCAGCAATTCCAAAAAAAGTTCTATTAGACCAAATAATATCTCATGAAAGTATTTATATGAGAAATAAGCCTGGGCCAAGTACAGGTGGCTCATGCCTATAATCCTAGCATTTTGGGAGGCCAAGGAGGAAGGATCGCTTGAGATTGCAATGAGCTATGATGAGACCACTGCACTCCAGCCTGGGTGACAGAGCAAAACCCTGTCTCGAAAAACAAGTAATAGATGCTCCCCATCAATCATTTCTTTTCATCTTTATTACTTTTTGGAACTGAAACATACTTGGAAATAGTTAAAAGAATGGACTGGTGATAGTAAATTTGGGCAAGGCCAATGCAAACTTGATTGCTTTTTTTTAATGAGTATTTAAAATAAAATTCATGTCCTAAATACCACCTCATTCACATTCACACTGCACTACCTTATATCCTTCTGGGAACATAGCATCCAATTCTTCATCAGAAAGTGGGCGATTTCTCTCATCAATTTCTCTTTCCCACCGCCAAGCCTGAAGTTGTTCAGGAGTCATACTCATTATGTGACCTACCAAAAAAAGCAAATTTTTGTAATCACTTATAGCGCAAGACTGTGTATCATTACACAGGTCCTTGGGATGTAAGACAGTTAAGATCAACCCTAATATTTAACTGCTTTTATATTATAAATGCAAACCAAGACATCCCCTTATTCTTGCTAAAAGCTGACACTAATAGCACACAGAATACCACAAAGAAAAAAAATTAAAATATTCCCAGGAGAAGAGCAATTATTTCCAATGAGAGAGTTTGTACCTGGAGTAGGGGTAGCCATGTTCATGGCTGGTGTGCCAATTGGTGTTTTTCCAGGGGTCAGAACAGGAGTGCTTCCACCCATCTGACTAGCTGGTGTTTCATCCCAACGTGACTTTCTTTTACTGGCTCCAGGAGTCGGTGTTTCACCAATTGAATCTCCACCTCTATCTGTTCGCGGAGTCTCCGCCCATCCACTTCCATGTCCAGGAGTATCTTTAAAGAGAAAAGTAGGAGCACAATTTTAACCGCTGTTAAAATAATATCGTTTATCCTCAAATAGCTGACATATTAAAATAATCAAGTTCTGACATAGGACACTCCTAAAATGAAGATCCATTAAAGGTTTTAAAGCTCCATTTCATATTTATATATTCCTTTGACTATTTTGTTTCTTTTCCACTGGTTATAAAAATATATATTAACTACTGAGGAACAGGAAAACTGAGCAAAGTAATTTTTTTTAACTGTCCGTAACAGCACTATGCAGACACATCCACATGTCTATCTCAAGCCATTTCCTTCATTTCTCCATGCAGTTCAGATTACTCTGCATGTACAATTCTCTACCGCTTCTTTCACCCACATGTTAAGCACTCCACCATATCGTTAAAAATTCTTTACAAAATTATTATTTGAATACAGTACACGTACTATTGCATCTTAATTTGTCACAGCTAGTCTCATAAACAGTTAATGAAATACAGCTTTAGATCATCTACACACAAAAAAAAGAGGTATAGGTAAATTCACAGAATAGAAAGCAGAAGAGAGATTACAGAGGATAGGAGGAGGAGGGAAATGGGGAGTTACTGTTAAATAGGGCCAGAGTTTTTCTCTAGGATAATGAAAAAACCCTAGAAATGAGTAGTAGTGACGGTTGCACAACGTTGCAAATATACTTAATGCCACTGAATTACACACTTAAAGATGATTAAAATAGTAAATCTGATGTTAAGCATATTTTACCACAATAAAAAACAAAGAGTTATGGCCTACGACCTTTACTTTCTCTTAAGGTTCTTCATTAAATAAATCTTAAACTTCTTCAAGAAGGGAAAAGAATGAGGCATACGATCTGCTCAGTTCTTTTATTTGTCCTCAAAGCAGCTGTTTCTTTATATGTGTTCGCCCAGGACTAAAAAGAACAGTTCTCAGTCTGTAAACATACCACTCATCAAAGTAGACATTTCACCCAAACACACACCCATATTCCACTAGAAGTACCTCTCTCTGTTTTGGGGGTCTCATCCCATCTGTTTTTACGAGCACTGGAAGTTGCACCTCCATGGCCTGGTGTCGCATGACCTGGTGTATCGCCTCGTCCAGGAGTAGCAGCTCCCGCTGGTGTGTGGCTAGGTGTAGGGTCCCATATTTTTGAGCCTGGAGTTGCTCCGGGAGTCTCACTTCCCTTTGCACGACCTGGTGTCTCATCCCATCTTAAGGAAGGGGTATGCCCGGGGGTCTGCACAAAGCAAAAAGATTTTATTTCACATATCTACACATCCACATAGAAATAACTAGAAAATTTCTATTAAAAAAAAACTTTAAACAAATAAAAGTTTTATTTCTATTCTCTAGTTCATTATCCTTCTGCTTAAAGGAAAAGATACATACATCCTAGCAAATATGTTTACGACCAAAAACAATTTAAATTTTTATTTGAAGCAATGAAAAAAGTCCTAGCTTAAAAAACAAAATATCCTGGGTATGAATCTTGGATATGCCACTAATAACTCTGTGACTCTGGGAAAGAAAATCACTAACGTTTCCCTGTCTAGATCAGCAATCAAAGATTTTTGGCTCTAATTACATCAGTACTCAAAAGTGGGGCTTAGAGATGCATAAATTACTTTCTTAGGAAAGAGGAATCTATAAGTTCTGAGAAATACTACTGTTGTGGTTTTGTTCAATTATGTATATGTGTTTAATTAATACAAGCATGTTTTGAATCACCTAGGTAATTATCTTACAACCAGATACTGCCACATGACTTCAATCCTTGAGATGAGTTTATAATTACAAACATATTTGTACCAAACATTATTATCCTAACTGATCCTGGCAAGATTAGTGAAAAAGATTAGATTTAAGTAATATCACAAGTCTACAGTAGTCCAAATAAAGACTAGCAGTAGGTGATATAGGGCAATCAGATAGCATACATCAAAAGAACTTCTACTGGTAAAGATAGTATCATATCAAAGCAGCAGGTGATTTGGTATACGCAAAACAAAATCTGTACTTAAATACTGCCTTGTTAAGTATTCAAAAGGATTTGTAGTATACTTTATAAACTTGAAAGCTCTTGGCAGACACAACTCCATCTCGCTTTATGTTTGCAAATTTGCAAAATACCATTAAAAAATTTTAAGATTCAGTATTTTTTCCTTTAAAAAGATTCTATATATTGCTCAGGGTTGAAAAATTCTGGATTAGGTAAAGAAAGCACGTAAATTGTTCAAAATCTCAATTTTGGCATCTTCCTCTCCTGCTGAATTACAAGAAAATGTGGGAAATAAATTCTTCCTATTATCTACTGCAATTCCCACAGTCATGATTCGGGTAAAGATGTGTTAGGTGCACACAGTTACCAGTGGGACAAGTTTCTCTTTCTCTCATTTTAAAATGTTGGCACTGAATGCCAACACAGAATTAAAGTTGAGTAATTACTTATATTCAGGAGAATAAAATCCTCTCATGTATCAGTAAGCAAATGAAAGTCCTCAGGATCTATCTTAAAATGAATTGTTAAGAAATTATGGCCGGGCGCGGTGGCTCACGCCTGTAATCCTAGCACTCTGGGAGGCTGAGGCGGGTGGATCGTCCTGAGCTCAGGAGTTCGAGACCAGCCTGAGCAAGAGCGAGACCCCGTCTCTACCAAAAAGAGAAAGAAAAATTAATTGGACAGCTAAAAATATATATAGAAAAAATTAGCCGGGCATGGTGGCACATGCCTGTAGTCCCAGCTACTCGGGAGGCTGAGACAGTAGGATTGCTCGAGCCCAGGAGTTTGACGTTGCCCTGAGCCAGGCTGATGCCACGGCACTCGCCCCAGGCAAGAGAGTGTGACTCTGTCTCAAAAAAAAAAAAGAAATTATGTACTAGGTTTAGTATATCCCAATTCTGGATATAGGAAAATACTGCCATGGTCTGACAGGTTTTTTTTCCTGAGATGTAAGTAAATCTATAGTAGTCTAGGCTGGAGATAACAGTGATTAGACAAGGGTAGTAGAGACAAGTCATGAAAAATGGCTAAATCCTAAAGGCATTTTAAAAGTGGAGCCAACAAAATTTGTTTACAGATAAGATATGGGGTAAGACAATAAGAAAAGAATTTAGGATGACTTGTAAGTGTTTGGACTGAGCCAAAGAGACATGGGAAAGACCACAAAAGCAGGCTGGAAGAAGTGAGTAAAGAAAATCAATAATTTTATTTTAGAAATACCGATTTTGAAATGTCTATTGCACCATCCAAGTAAATGCATCAGGTTGGACAAATATACAAGTCTGAGGAGAGCAAGGGAGAGATTTATACATTTGGGAGCTGTCTTGCACAGACGGTATTTAAAGATTTTAAAGACAGGAATGAGATCCTAGGGATTGAGTAAATGAAGAATTAAAAAGACTGAGCAACAGAGCACCCAAATGTTCTGAGGTAAGGAAGATCAGGAGAAGCCAGCAAATAAGACTGAGGAGTAGCGGCCAATGAGGAGAACCAAGAGACTAAAGCCCAGAGACTAAGAGAGAAAAGGGTATCGAGGGACAGCAAATGTTACCGAGGTGCTAAGCAATGAGAAATGAGAAAAGACTTTGGATTCAGCAACAAGGAGGTCACGTGACCTTGACAAGCGATGTTTATGTTTAGGTAGAGTGGTGCAGGCAAAAGACTAGGACTAAATAAGCAGAGACAGCAAGTAGAGACAACTCATCCGAAGCATTCTGTGGTAGAGGAGACAGAAATAAGATGGTAACTGGAGGAGGATGTGAGTGAGGGTCAAGGGATGGTTTTCTGCAGGTTTGTGGTGTTACTGTTGTTGTTAAGACAAAGAATGGTAAAACAGGTTTGCTGCCAATGATAACCTGAGGAAAAAAAAAAGTTACATGAGAGATCTCAAGAGAGGACAGGAAATGGTTCATAAGCAGAAGTTTAGCTTTATTTTTTTTTAGCACTAATTATTTTACTGAATAAACATGGTATCAAATAAAATACATTCAAATGCTTCCTAAAAATCAATTTTCAAGGCCAATGATAACTCAATAAAGGCAGAGAAGCTAGTTTAACATAATTGGCTGATTTTATACAGCATCTGTATCTTTTATTCTGTAAGTATATTATTAAATGATAGAAAACGCCTCTATTAATAATACGACCATTTCTACAGAACCAGGAAATTTCTAAGAAAGATCTTACACACTCCAATCTTTTATATACCCACCCAAAAGTCTAAAAAGGATAAAGCCAATGGGCTTTCCTCACAAGAGCCCAATGTTGCTTTGCTGTCAAAATCTGTATTTCTGACATGTTATGAGCACTGAGACAAGATTCAAATATTCTCAAAGAAAGAAGTACCATGCACATTGTGATCTATTCAGCAACAGCAAGCACTGCGTTCAAAACTATTTCATCCCAGGAATTAAATAAGGCCAGCCACATTCATGGCATTTCCTCCACAGTAGTATTATTAAAAGTCTCAATATCACAAAGAATCCTCTTGTCTTTTTCAGTAATAAAGTTTATATAGCCACACCTTTCCTACCAGAACAACCCCCTGTGCCAATTCTGTGAATACAGTTTTTATGATAGGTAGGTACATCATACTTTATAACTAAAGACACTTGTTGTACACCAATCCCACAAGTCAGTAGTGATCAGAACACAGCTTGACCCTGATGGGAACTCCCTCATATCATCTCTTCCTTGTGGTCTGTGTCACCATGCTGCGAATTAACAAATCTTAATTCAAGAATCACCAGTCAGGTTAACATTTAACTTTATCTGCATGTATGAGACCAAGCATCCCTGGCTGCTACCAGAGTATAGAGGATGGGTATCAAGAAACAACTTTATTGTAAGCAGAGAAAATGTCATTTATATAGCATTTAACAGGTATATTCTAATCTGAATCTTGCTTTCAGAGGGGTTAGCTTTAGAAGGTCAACTTGCATAAGTAGTTCATATCACAACAGGAGGGAAAGCAGAGTACTAGAGAAAAGATATAGGCATACTGGTAGATACCATGTTGGGAAGACGTACAAGTTTTGCTTCTATTTTGGGAGAAAAAGTAGGAAACAAAGTGGTCTAAATAAAAATGAAGATGCTAAGGAATTATTGTAGGTTTGACATAGTGTCTAAAGAAGTTCTTTAGAGGGGGAGGAGAACAGAGAGTTATTGCTTAATGATTACAGAGTTTCTGTTTGGGGTGATGAAAAAATTTTGGGAAATAGTGGTGATGGTTACACATCATTAAGAATCTAATTAAGGCCACCGAATTTTACACTTAAAGATGGTTAAAATGGCAAATTTTATGCTATGTATTTTACCACAACAGAAAAATTTTTAAAAAAGAAAAGGAAGTCCTCTACTCTAGATTAGGCTGCCTGTAGCCAGGGGCTTAAATTATCCATTTAGAAAATAAGACCACTGCATTGTACTCAGTCTCCATGATGAAACATACCTATATGTCTATATGTAATATTCCAAAAGAGAACATTCCTTTAGTCCATGATACAGACTGAATTGCATCCTGTCCCCCCACTCCCTTCCTATGTTGAAGGACAATGTTACTGTATTTGGAGACTGGGTCTATTAGGGAGGTAATTAAGATCAAATTAGGTCATAAGGGTAGGGTCCTAATCTGATAGGACTGGTGTCCTTATAGGAAGAGAAGAGACAACAGAGCTCGCTGACACAGAGAAAAGGCCATGTAAAGACAGATTGAGAAAGCAGTATCTACAAGCCAAGACACACCTCACCTGACACCAACCCTGCCTCTGATCTTGGACTTCAAACCTCCAGAACTGTTAGAAAATAACTTTGATATTTAAGCTGTCCATTCTCTGACATCTTGTCCTCTCAGCCCAAGCAGACTAATATACTCTGTAAGGAGAGAAAAAATGTTAAATAAAAAGAAATTACCTCCGCCTGATCCCAACTTGACAGCTTTTTGGGAGTGGCACCAGGAGTCTGATCAGCTGTTTGATCCCAACGCCGTTTTCGTTTTGATGGAGGCTGGGATGCTGCTGCTCCATTGACGACTTTTAGTTCTCCAGCTTTAGCTTTCTCTGCTAGCTGCTGCCTAATTTCTCTCTGAAAAATATTTGAAAAAGCATTTAGTATTTAGCTTTAAAATGTTTTCAATATATTTTTATCATGTGCACAGTCATTTGTATTTAATATCCTATTTTATACTTTGCTCAGTCTCCTTTAAATGCTACTGGTAGTCATATCCCTTATTATCCCTCTTTTCTATATTTCCAGTTTTACGTAATGTCTTTCTTTCCAAATCAGAGACAAGCCAAGTACAGAATTTATAACACAGTGCACCCTACTTCATACACAGCAGGTGAAGTAAAATCTTCAGTCAATGGTACAGGGCTGGTCTGATGGTCGTGGGTTATCAGA
The DNA here is from genome assembly GCA_004363605.1 of Indri indri. Lineage (NCBI taxonomy): Eukaryota > Metazoa > Chordata > Mammalia > Primates > Indriidae > Indri > Indri indri. The sequence continues at coordinate 5,432 of RJWJ010008122.1, read as the reverse complement.
ATTTAACATTAGTGTCACTAAAGTTGGTACACAACCCCCCACTGCTAAATTTGACTGACTTTTCAAAAAGTATAGACCCAAAATACTTCCACTGAAAAAAGTTTCCTTTAATATTCACATAAATATTAACTATATAAGATAGAAAAATGATAAAAAGTAAAAATAAAATTGTTTTATATTTAAAACTATGTAAATTATTATATTTAGTGATAACAAATACACATTTAATTTACCCTATGATTTTTAAGGGGGATTCCATTACCCCATTTAATTCACACAACAAATCTATTATTCATAACAAAGTCATGGAGGCTAATTATTAAAACAAAATGGCATAGTCTCTGCAGGCAAAAAGGAATTATTCTCCATCCATATCCAAGCGGAATCTTACAGAATTTCAAGGAATTACTGAACTATCTGACTTTTCCCTAATACACTGGCTTCACACACGCACCCCTCACACATCAACCCACTCCCCACAGACACATCTACTGTAAGATACATACGTACATATATGGCCAAGGAGCCTGGGACTAGAAAAGGATATGGAAATGAAAAGTCATATCTGGGAGGTGGCATAATTTGGGGGTAACATTCTTTTTCAACTCAATTTTTATTAATACCATTAAAATATTACTTGTGGAACAAACAGAAAAAAAAAAATAGCCTCTCAATTTCAACTCTCTCTACATTCTTTCACAACCATTAAAATAAGAAGCAGGTTCACATACTTCTTCTTTAGTCAAATGCTGTTCTCGCATTACATCCATGTAAGTCCTAGCATTCATTTTAGGATCAGGGGTCTTCCCTCCTGCAGAAAAGAACAGCAACAGGACAAGAGTACAATAAATAAATGATAATTAAGTTCAACTGATTTATCTGCCCTGCTCTAACATTATATTATTCCATAATCATTTAATTTATTTTTTGATGGAAAACTTTAATAATTATACATCTTACTTTTTATTGAGTTTGCTGATCAATTTAACCTGTTTGAACACAAACATATCTACAGCAGTTTAAAACAAATATTTTAATGCATATAAAAACAAAATGACAGCACAGTTTAGTCTTCAGAAGTGATGGGTTCCTGGGTTGCTAATCCGGAATACGTACACTTTCGTGCCTTTGTCTCCATCAGCAGTTCTGACTTCAAGCAGCAGAATAGAAGCCTAGAAAATTATCTCTTTACCATTAGTAACACTTTGGAAAGATATTTATATTCAAAACATTACCTGTCGCAAGCTGTTAAAATCTCGACTATAGATAACTATTACTAGATAAGTTCTTCATACAGTGTTCTAAAACAGTTGTAGTTTAGAAAATTTGATTTTTAAAAATATACCTATACTCTTATTCTGATGTCACGTTAATAAAAAGGGCTTCATGCTTTTTTTTAAAGTTTTGTTGACCCAGAAAACATATTTTTATTTCTGAGAAAGTATAAATTACAACTCAAAACATATTACTTGAAATATATTACTTCTACCAGTTATGATGAACACAGAAGTGGTGTACAAAGAGATGTGTTAGTCTCTTAAGTTTCAGCGTTTGCTTTTCAAACTTCAAATTATCTTAAAGAAGCCCAAAGAGTATATAACAAGATTCACAGAGGCACACTATGCTTTAGAAATGTGATAATTAGCTATACAAGTGGTATAGCATCACAATTTAGAAAAAATAATAAAATTCTAAGACATTCCTATGCTGAAGATCATGCCCAATTGGTAGTGTCATTCTTTCTGACACTAGCTCTGATAAGACTTCCTTTGGAATACTTTTTCACCATAATCTAGAGAGGATGTGTTGAACTGCACCCTTAAGAATGCAGACAGGACTGGCATATAGCAGTACTGCTGTAGGAAAGAAATTAAGGACAGTTAGTATGGGCCTGTGAATTCTGACATACATGTTTAAATCAATTACAATTATGCAAGTAAAAAAAAGAATATCCCTACTAATTCATGCAGGCTGAAAGTCTAGTATGTAAAAACCTGCAGCAGAATCTAATTTTAAGAAACAGGCACCTAATTTTGATTGTGAAACTCACTCACCTGAGGAAAGCTTCCATCAGGCTCACTATGCCCCTTGTGCTGACTTGCACACTAAAATTAGCAAAACAGACTCCAACTATTAAAAATATCAAAGTCTTTGTATACATACTTTTGTTTTAACTTTAAGTATGCTTAGAGCAAAGTAGGTGCATTTACTAAGCTATATTTAGAGCAATATGGGGGAGCTCTAGTGTGAGAAACAGTTTCTCAAAAGTAACAATCCTAAAAATCTAAGATTTGGAATGAAAACTTTCAATAATTTGAAAGTATTTTGACCAGAAAAACACATTTGTTCAAAGTATAGAAAGCGTACCCAAAACAAAAGAAAAAGAAAAACCTTTAACCCTTTGCGTTTCTATGGCATTGGCTCATTATTTTCTTGTCCTTCTACCTGGAAAGAAAACTTGCATTATAAAGATGAAGAATATGGCATCTGTGACTTCAACCAAATCTATACAAATCTATATTAAGGGGGATTTTAAAAAAGAAAAGCAAATTCATAAGCATGCCAAAAAAAATCAAAGGGCTAAAGACAACTTAATACAAATAAATTTTTCAATACTTATAGAAAAGTGGGAAAGAATTACCATCTGCAAAAGGATCAAGACGCTCTGGGGAAATTATCATGGTCCGCCTATGCTTTTTGTATTCATCTTCCCGGTCTGCAATCTTTGGAGGTCGGTGCTCAGCAAATGGATCATACTGAAAAGAGGTATGTCTCACTTAATATCCACTTTATTAAATAACCATGGAGAATATAAAAAAATCGGAACATTATAAAACACATACAAATGTTTAATACAGGCCTACTAACAAAATATTCTGTATTATTTTGTGGATATTAAAATGAAAAAATAAGGCATATGAAAATGAGGCAATATACATGTCAACATTTCCAGTTTAATGTTTCATGAAATGATTACCTTTCCAAAATAAACTAAGTATTATTTCTAATATCCCAAATCAACTCTACTCACAACATTCTAAGAAATGACTTTTAAAATTTATGGGCTTCAATGGAAAGAAACTCAGACATTTACCTTTTTTTCAGCTGAATAAACGATGGTTTAAAAAAACTTCACTTATGTGTATAAGGTATATACAAAAGAAAAAAAGTCACCTGTTCTGTTGACTGTGGTATATCATTAAGCAATGCCACAGGGGCATGATATCCTGGCTTCTTCTGACCAAGCAAACTTGTAGATGATGAGTAGTCATCGTCATCCTGCAATGATATCCCCCCAAAAAGGCACAAACAAAATGTCAAAACTTAATATCAGAAAGAATACACAAAGACTCAACATGAAATCAAAAGATTTACTGACAGTGTGATGTCTAGGCCCTGGTTCATAGAACCTGTAAACACTATTAGGTTTTTGTTCACTTCAAAAAGCTATTAAAGAAGCCGGGCATGGTGGTGTGTGTCTGTAGTCCCAGCTACTCCGGGGGCTAAGGCAGGGGGATCGCTTGAGCCCAGGAGTTGGAAGCTACAGTGAGCTACGATCAGGCCACTGTGCCCTAGCCTGGGTAACAGAGTGAGACTCCGTCTCTTGAAAGAAAAACAAAGCTATTAAAAATTTAAATTTAGTTCTTTTTACTCTTAAAATTATTAAACAAGGAAAGCTTTCCGCAGAAGTCAATTCAAATAAAATAGGTATGGACTAGAAAAACCTGAGCATTTTTCTTACAGAAGATGTGATGAAATGTTTTGCAAATTTGGCAACTACAAACAGCTTATTTTAAAACTTCCAAATTTCTGTTTTTCCACTCATGCTTTTTAACATGATGTAACAATCACAGAAACAAGTAAAAAGGAATTAATTTTAAATGTGTTTGTTCCTAGTAGTATGTTTAAACAAAACAATGTTACACTGTTACTTTTCTAGTATAAAAAGTACACCATTGGGTAATTCTCAAGGTCTTAATACCTCATATATTTTATTTAAAAATGAAATGACAATTTCACCTCCAAGCTTCTGGAATGAATATACAGCCATCGCTGTCTTTTACCATTACGATATGAGAACCCAAACTACAGTACACTAACTAGTCCATAATTAGTTTGTAGAAAGTTCACCTTTGGGCTTTTAAATTTTTCTCTAAAGAAAAAAAAAAAGTGCCAACTATAAGATATGACTGGAATTGCATAAAAATAATCAGTTTATTTATGTGAAATAAGGTTTGTATATAACTGAATCAAACAAAAATAAATGTTTCAACAAATTTGGATGTTTGGGATGGTCTGATAAAATATAAGCATGTGAAATACATAAAAAACACAGAGGTTTCAGTCACCTTCCATAGTAACTAAAATAAACATGAAAAGCTCATAAATATCAGCAACAAGAAAAATTCAATTCATATTAAGATGCCGAGGGGAGAAAAACAAACAGTATCAAGTACAAATCAGAAATCAAGTCACAAGGACAGATGGCTATTTAAAATCAAGTCACTTCTCACATGAGCTACTCTAGATAGAGCCAGTAAGTAACAGCAGGGATTAACTTTACAACTGTTTGTTTTACAGCAGTTAATGATTTGCAGGTGCTTTCCTGGATAAACAAACTAGTCTTTAATATCTTTAACATAAAGATTCAGAAATGAACACATCCAGTGATATTTCTGAACCTTGGAGAGGAAAAACACCTTCAATAGTTTTATTCTCTAAAAGATCTCAAAAATGTTTCTCCAGATTAAAGCAGATGACTCAAACAAAATAGTCCTTTATATTTCTCACTCTCTATCAAAAAAATGCTTGCCTCTTATATGCAATTTGTAACTTACATCTTCAAGTTCAGTTGCAGCAATTGATGTCACATATCCAGCAAATCTGCTGTCACTTCCACCATAAATTTCCTGGTCATAATAACCTGTAGAATCAAGGCCCACTCCTTGAGCTTCATCAAGAGCTGCCTTCTTGCCTTGAATTTCTCGAATCTGTGCTTCAATATCTGTAGAAAAAAAAAAAAAAGATAATACAGACTTTCTTAATTTCATTTTCCAAAGAGCTCTCAACACAATGCATTTCTCTACTAGGCATTATCAAAAACCCTCTCTGTAAATACAGAAAATTTATGGGAAAATAAACTGAAGTATAAAAAGTTTTCTTAAAAATACAGAAAATTTAAAATAATTGTGGCCTAACAAATAGCTGTTTTAATTCTTGCCAGTCCATAGCCTTTGTGCAACTGAAGTAAGCCCTTTGACACCAGGCACTTATTTAGTAGCTGCATGGATCAAAAGATAAGGATTCAAATAGCATCATGCAATTGCCCAACCTCCCTCCCCACTTCCCAGCTAAGGGAGAAAACCCTCTGTAGTTCCTCAAGATGGAAGTGGTTTAAGCAGAAAACATAATGTCCTCATCTAGTCTATCGC
>RJWJ010008121.1:0-54613 GCA_004363605.1 Indri indri | reverse complement strand
ATCTGGTATGGGGTGGTGGTGTCACAGGTCTGTGTGACTGTCAAAACCCATTGAACTGAGCACTTAAAAGAGTCATGCCTTACATTGAATGTAAATTATATATACTTCATTTACAAATTGTATTAAATATTTTAAAAAATCAGTGTCCACTAAAAAGGGGAAAGGGGTGGGATGAGAATGGGGTTTTGGGGTGTCTTTGGTGCCTGTGGCGCCTGTGGCTTAAGAAGGGTGCAAATTCATCCCCAGAGTCAGGTCTCAACCTTCTCTCCCCCGCCGCTCCCTTCCGGGAAGTGTTATCATGCTGCAAGAGTCGCGGCCTACTCCTGTTTAAACTGTGTCGCTAACGACCTTCCTGTTATGGCAGTGCCAACCTTTAGACAGCTCAGGCCTAAAACCTTAGAGTCATCTCTGACTCCTCTACTTCTTTTATAACCCGTATCCACTCCAGGGGCATGTCTCACTTGTTCCACCTTCAAAATAAATCTAGACTCAGATCACTTCTTGCTGCCTCCATTGTTACCCTTTTTGTCCAAGTCGTCCTCATGGCTGGCCTGGATCACTGCAATCTCCTCCGAAGTGGTCCCCCTACTTGCTTCCACCGCTCCGCCTTTCACTAGCTGCCTCCAAGCCCAGGTGCACCTCTGCCTCAAGGCCTTTGCACCTCACCTGCTTTTCCTTCTGCCTGGCCCGCCATCCCTGTGGCTCCCTACCCTTAATTCCTTCACCTTTGCTCACATATCATTTTCTCACAAAGGCATTTCCTGCACACCCTGCTCAAAAGGTCAAGACCCCTCTCCCATCCCACCTGCTCTCTCCAGCTCCCTTTCCTGATTTACTTTTCTCCATAGCGCTTATCTCCATCTGATGTTCTACATTATTTCATTTGTTTATTTTCTATCTCCCCCTACTAGGCTGTAAGCATGACCAGGACAGAGATTTTGTCTCCTTTTTTTTAATATGAAAAAAATTGTGATTTATTATTTTAAGTATGTTAGAAATAAGGCAAAAGAAAATAATCATGATATTGTATTCAAGATAACATACTTGGGTTTGGATGATACATGCCTTTAGATTTAGAGTTGTTTTTATTTTTTATTTCCAGGTATTATGAGGGTACAAACATTTTGGTTACATTTTATGTCTTTGCCTCACCCAAGTGAGGATTAGAAGTAAGCCCTTCCCCTCTACAATGCTCACTGCGTCCATTAGTTGTGAGTTTACCACCCTACAACCCCCTAATCCCTGGAGAATATTACTACCGTGTGAGCACCATAGTATTGATCAATCAGTGCCAATTTGATGGCGAGTACATGTGGAGCCTATTCTTCCGATCTTGTGATACCTCAGATAATGGGCTCAAGCTCTATCCAGGAAAATATAAGAGGTGCTAGCTCACCGTTGTTCCTTATAATTGAGTAATATTCCATTGTATACATATACCAAATTTTAATAATCCACTCATGAATCGACGGGCACTTAGGTTGTTTCCACATCCTTGCAATAGTGAATTGTGCTGCCATAAACATTCGAGTGCAGATGTCTTTATTATAGAATGTCTTTTACTCTTTTGGGTAGATGCCTAATAGTTCTATTGCTGAATCGAACGGTATTTCTATTTTTAGCTCTTTGAGGTATCTACAAATTCTTTTCCACAGAGATTGCACTAATTTGCAGTCCCACCAGCAGTGTAAGAGTGTTCCTGTCTCTCCACATCCTCGCCAGCATTTGTTGTCTTGGCATTTTTTGATAGAGGCCAATCTTGCTGGGGTTAGGGGATATCTCATTGTGGTTTTGATTTGTATTTCTCTAATGATTAGTGATGTTGAGCATTTTTTTTCTGTGTTTGCTGGCCATTATTCTGTCTTCTTTTGAAAAGTTTCTGTTCATTTCCTTTGCCCATTTATTGATGGAGTTGTTTGATTTTTTTCTTGCTGATTTTTTTAAAGTTCTAGATAGATTCTTGTTATCAGCCCTTTATCAGATGTGTAGAGAGCAAAAATTTTCGCCCATTCTGTAGGCTGTCTATTCATTCTAATGACAGTTTCCTTGGCTGTGCAAAAGCTTTTTAATTTGATCGGATCAGCAACAAAAATAAATAAATGGGATCTTGTCTTCTTTGTTTATTGTTACATCTCACAGTGCCTGGAATAAAGTCAGGCATGTAGTAGCAACTCCATAAATACTTGCTAAATGTGTGAATTCCAGCTCTGGATACCAAGCTCCAGGAAAGCAAGTGAAGGGAGAAGTTTTTCCCCACTACATGGATAATGGAGATGATATATGTCGAAATGCCTTGAAAATCATAAAACAGTAATCAAATTTCAGCAAATGCTACTCTGGAAAAAGATCATCATTTTCCCTACCTGTGCATAACCACCTTGCTGATTTCTCATCCTGCAGATCTTTATTGTCATGCCTCTTTCAATGCTGAATGGTAAAATTCCCTGGGGGACAGGGACTATGTCTAACTTATTTGATATTATGATGAGGTGGCCCCATGTACGGGGATGTTTGAAAGTTGCTGGTAAAAGGGACATAGTTTGTTTTGACCCTGCTGCCTTCACGAGTAATGAGACAACACAACACGAAGTCATGGGCACCCAGAACTTCAAAGTCCAGCATGGGGGCTTAGCTGATTGAGGATACCAGGGAACAAGATTCAGACCCTCTGGAATGGCTCACATAGTTCATTATTCACACGATCTAGGTGACATTTAAATCATGCAGATGTATTCTGCTTATCTGTGAGTGGACACAGCACACACATTTGCAGTGACACAGAGCAATGAATAATATATTTTAGAGGAGACAAAGGTATTTTACATTTCCGTTTGATTCTTTGTGAAGTGCAGCCTTTGAATTTTCCTTCTCTGTTTGAATTCTTGTTTCTTACCAAGTGGATACATAAAAGAATTTTTTTTTCTTCTGCCTCTCTCTCTCCTTCCTTCTTCCATTTCTTCCACCTTTTCTTCTTTCAATATTTATCCTTTCTTCCTCCTTTCTTTCACTTCTTTTCATTTCTCCTCCCTCTCTGCTCCCCCCACAACACACCACCTCCCGCCCCTGCCAAGGCTTCCACCCACCCTTGGGAGGAGGACATCACCACCATCTCCTCCTGCCTTGTATGAGCTCACATTCTCGTGTATTGCATGGGCTCCATGGTTGCTGTTGATGCTTGTTTAGGTTGTCAAAGAAGAATGGGGAGAGGGCTCTTAGGAGGTAGACCTGGAGGTTTTTTAGGGGTTACTGGCTGCAATAGGTCTCTTTGCATGCATCTGACCCATTTCTCAAACCTGTCCACTGTAGGATGGGAAAACAGAGACTCGGAGTGGGAACTGACCAGCTCAAGTTTAAGTGATGAATTTGATTTGCTATTCACCAATGGCTGCCTTTTATAATCAGGTCCTGACTCTCTCTCTAGCTGGATCTCCTGCCCTACATGTCCCCTGATGTTGTGACAGGAGATGGTGAACCCAATAGATTTGGATTATGCCTCCAATTTATTAAAGGGAAAGCACAGATTTTTGCTGGACTATCAAATGGACTGACAGCTCTGTGATTTTTGGAGAGCTGAAGCATTGACTGTTTCATAGAAAATCGCTTGTGACAATCCTATAGGGATGAAAGCTGTTTGTTAATTTAGAGAGATGCTGAGAAAACATGAGCGCTGGTGGTGTTAATATTCAACACGTCCATAGCACTTACTCTGTGCCACACACTGTGCAAAACACTTTTAATTAAGTTAATTCATTTATAATAATTTTCACAACAGCATAAGGAGAAACTGAGGCACAGTTGAGGTGCCCATCATCATAGAGTGGGTTCTTAACCACACATTTAAACTATGTTCTTGCAGTGTCTCTCACACCAGGAAGCTGGGCCTCCAGCCCTTCCAGGACTCAGAATCCTCCTACCTGACACCCAGCAAAGTGTGAGCTCTCAGCCACAGAAAAGGGTGTTGATGTGGCTGTGAAGTCCTCGGTCCATCCAAACCTGCTTGTAGGGTCAGACACACTCTGGCCTGAACAGGTTAACAGGCTGGGAGAAATAAGGGTGTGTGATCGATTTGACCTCATCTGGAATGGCCAGCTTTCGGATGGGTTAACTACTAAGGAATTGCCGATGCTCATCTCCCCACTGTGAATGAAGTTGAGACGTCCCGCCTTATCCCATTGGTTGCCCCCAAACAGCAATCAGCTGCGAATTGCTGAGGACTTGATTGGATGTCTTCCTTTTTGGTGGGCACATTTACAAACAGTGTTCCCTGGCCACACCATCCAAGAACGGGATCGCTTATTTTATTCCTGATTGCAGCATCTGGCCCTTCTGTACTTGTCGTATTAGCCAGAGGATACTGGGAATAATATGCAAAATGCCGTCTATTAGGCCAAGCGACTGGTGATTACAGGTCTTGTAATGGGACGTGTATGGCCAGGCCATGGTACCTGTGACTCTTTACCCGAGGCCAAATCAGAATGACAGGGGAGGGTCTTCCTGCAGGCTCCATGTAGATTTTCCTCTCAACTCCCCATTCTTCGGAGGCACACTGATGGGTCAGGCTGGCCATTGCTGGTGCCCAGAGTGAGTTACTTCTCTGAAGTACACATACTGCCGTCGGAGAATTTTGAAGCCCACAAGCAAGGTTGCTTAAAATTCCACAAATATGTATTGAGCACCTACTATGTGCTTGCCTCTCTGTATAGTATGCCCACTTCATCACATTCTGAGAAAGACGTCCTGCTCTGTGCACAGACCAGGGGAGCCCGAAGATCATGCACCACACAGCCATGTGTCCCCTAGAGCTTTACCCACTTACCAGGAAGTGGGTAAAGCTCAACACAGTTATTGATATCTTGGGGTACTTTAACTCCAAAAGAGGGCTTGGTGAGGGCCTCCACTTGATGATGGAGGGAATTGGATCAGGGTGAGATCATTGGGCATGTCTGGGATGACAGAAAGGGGATTTAGGATTGCAGTGGCACATGGAAGGAAACAGTCTTGGAGGTAGTGACAAGGGGATACTATCCTCTCGGTGGAGGATGGTTCCCTGCTGGGTGGGGATGCCTGGTCTGCCCCGGCAGAGGCAAGAGCCCTGGCAAGGTCTCCCAGTGTGAGGGGATCAGTAGGAACAGGTGTGGTGCTGATACTGGATCATGACTGGCATTTGTTCTGCATGGCTCCTGCTGCTCAGAGTGGTGCCCTCTTCCTCAGGTGGTACGAGGGTGGAGGAGGCATTTGGGAGGCTTCCCCTGCCATCTCTCTGCAGGAGTGTTAGTGATGGCACATGCAATGACAGTGATCATGCATAGAGCAGCAGCTAACATTTATTGAGTTCTCATTGTGTGCCATGCCCTGTTCTAAGCCCTCAATCCATTTTATCCTCATGAGAGTCCTGTAAGGCAGGCACGGTTCTCACTGAGGTGCCTGGAGGACCTTCTGTCAGATAACAAGCCTGTAAATCAAGAAGTATTAATAAAACAGATTCTGGGTCTTGGAGGCCCTTGAACTCGCCTGGGACCCAGGAAATCACTTGGAGGATGCTCGAGGCTCAGACCTGAGAGGGAAGAAGCAGAGTAGGCAGCTGTATCTCCTCTCTGAGCACCTGCTTACGTTCGGGTTCCCCAAATACGATTTGCTGACATCCTGATCAGGAGCTTGTGAAAAATACAGACTGGCAGGTTCCACGCCAGACCCACTAAATTCAAATCTCTGGGAACAGGGCCTGGGATTCTGCATGGTCAACAGGGCAATGTACAGGCACACTGAAGTTGCAAACCTGCATTGTAGGGAGTAATTGCCACCTTGGACAGTTTCTATTTTGTTCTACAGGTAAGGATGGAGTATTGGGAAGAGTCACGTGTAAGGAATATCATTTAGATTCCTGGCAGGAGGTGAATCATTTATATTCAAATATATCTTGAGAGCAAAGAGACATACATGGAGGCTTCTGATAATGTGGGTAAGTTTGTTAGCTTGTACCTCCAAAAGTCCCAGAGAGAGGTTGAAGACCTCATGACACTCCCCAGCAGACCATGTGTAAATCCACATGATGGTAGAGTTGTTTTTAAAACGAAATTGCACAACAATGTGAATATGCTTACCATTATTGAACTGTACACTTAAAAATGGTAAATTTTGTTGTGCATTTTTTGCCATAATTAGAAAAAAAGTGAAAAAGGGCAACTCAAGGGGCATGAGGCATCCAGCCTTTGGCTTACAAAGCTTTTGCAGTAACACACTCTTGAAAGGTTCAGAGAAGGCTCGCCTAAAGCAAACTCCTGATTAAATGCCGCCTTGCGCAGGCTTCCAAGCTTTGACAGGGAGTGAGCAGAAACTTTAGAGGCCTCTCCAGAGGTGTCTGGAACAATTCAAACATGAACACAGATAGTTCATACAGAAAGTAGACTGAAGGCAGATCAGTGCCCAGGGAGCAGAGACACGAGATGTGCCTTAGGAATTGAGTGTTGGTGGAATTTGACATTCTTTTCAGGATTTCTGTCATAGCAAAACACCAAACAGGGTGTTTCTCTAAGGGGCACGCGGTGTAGGATAAAAATATTAACAAAGAGAAGAGATGTGTAAAAGAATGGAGAGAGAGAGCATTATTCAATTAACCTCCCAGAGCAGCTCCAGGATTCTAAGTCCCTGGACCACCATCCTCCAGATAAATCCTAGCTCTTGGGAAAGTAAAGGAAAACAGCCCTTCATTTAGGCCAGGGGCTGAAAATGGAATATAGGCAAACATCTGACATCGGCCATCTAGCCTCAGAATATTCCCTGCTCCTTGAATGGTCCCACATAGCCCCTCCTTTGGAAGACAGTGACCCTAATGTGCCAGGAGACCCACATGAGAGCAGCAGCACAGCATTCTTCAGATGGAGTCAGCTGTCTCCTGTAGGGTCTCCTGAAGGCTGCCAGACGACATTCTTTCCACCACTCACCTTCACACTCTCCAGCCGAGCCAGCCTGAAACGTATAAGGCAGACTGTCAGGGAGGCCAGACCAGGACTCTTGATATGGGCAGGAGCTGCTGTCCACAGAGGGAATTTCTTCTTCATCAGGGAAGCCTCAGCTCTGTTCCTAAGGCCTTTCAACTGATGGAACCAGGCCCACCCAGATTATCTAGGATAATCTCCCTTACTTACAGTCAACTGATTATGGACTGCAATCACATGTACAAGACACCTTCACAGAAACACCTAGATTAGCATTTGAGTAACTTGGCACTGTAGACTGGCCAAGTTGACATATAAAATTTTTCATGATGACAATCAAAACTTCCCTGATGACTAATGATGCAGAGTAGTTCCTTCATGCACTTATGGCTAGTCATAGATCTTCTTTTTAAATTTTGCCCATTTGAAAAATGGATTATTTGCCTCTTTATTACTGAGTTGTAAGAGTTATTTTGATATCCTGAATACCAGTCCTTTATCAGATAATGTTTTGCAATTTTTTTCCTCCCAGTGTGTGGTTTGCTTAATTCGTATATTTGTTAGTATCTTTTTTTGAGAAGTTTTGAATTTTGATGAAGACAAACATCAATTTCTTCATTTGTGTTTGTTGTTTTTTGAAACACGACAAAGAAACATTAGCCTACCTCCATGGTCACAAAGATTTTATCTTATGTTTTAGACTTTTTGTAACTTTAGCTTTCACATTCAGGTCTAGGATCTATTTCAAGTTAATTTTTATTTATGGTGTGATGATTTATTTTTATCTTCATTTTCTGCATACAGATATTCAATTTTTCCAGTTATCATTTGTTGAAAAGGCTTTCTTTCCCCCATCAAATTGCTTTGGGACTTTTGTTGAAAATCAATTGACCAAATACATGGGGGTCCATTTCTGGACTCTTTTCCATTCCATCGAGCTATATGGCCATCGTTTCACCAATACCACATTTCATTGATTAATATGGCTTTAAAGTAGGCCTTAAGATCAGGTAGGTTAAACCCCCCAACTTTGCTGTGCTTTATCAAGAATGCTTCAGAAATTTTAGTTCCTTTATATTTCTCTATATATTTTAGAATAAGACTCCTAGTTTCAAAAAGCCTCCTGGAATTACATGTGGAATAACATCGAATCTGTAGATGAATTTGGGGGAGAATTGACAACTTAACAATATTGATTTTACTTCCAATCTGTGAACATGGTATATCTACTTATTTTGGTTATCTTTAATCTTTCTGAAGGATGTTTTATGGTTTACCATGTAGAGGTTGTTACTTCTTTGGTTAAATTTATTACTACTTTGTGAATTTTGACATTATATTAAGTGAAACTTTAAAAATTTTATTTTCAATTATTTATTGCTAGTATACAGAAATACGATTGAGTTTTGTATATTGACTTGATATCCTGTGACTGTTATACTCACTTATAAATTCTAACAGCAGTGCTGAATATGCCTTATGACTTTCTATATAATTATGAATTCTGCAAGTTGGGATATTTTTACATGTTTTCTGATCTTTATTTATTTAATTATATTTGTCTTATTGCACTGGCTAGGACCTTCAGTACAATGTCTAATAGAAGCGGTGAGAGTGGGCATCCCTGCCTTGTGCCCAATCATAGAAGAAAAGCATTCATTGTTTCACCATTAAGTATGATGATAGCTGTAGATTTATTTTTTGTAGATGCTTACAGGCGGTTGAAGAGATTTGGGGACTGATCAAAAAAAAATCACCATGAGAGGCAGTAACATATAACAAGCTTTATTGGGTGGCACTTGGACACAGTTGAATGAAAGGGGACATCACGTACAGCACGAGACCTACCAGAGGCTTATGGTGAGGGGGTCACCTCCAGAAGGAGGGCAGAACTCCTGGGAGAGCAGAGAATCAGAGTGAGGTGTCTTGGTGATGTCGCTCAGCAGTATAGTGGGGAGTCTCTGTTAGAGACCTCTGAAGGGCAGCAGTGGCTTGGAGCTTATAACTTCAAGGCTCTATTTTTAGCAATGGGTAACAGCTGCTGGGTGAGGTTTCATGGAGTATGTAAAGCAGCAGGGTCTAAATGGCTAAAAATATGCTTGTTTGGGCATTTAAAAATAATTGGATCTGTAAAAATTTGAGTTTGATGCCAGCAGACTTTTGAGCTAATGGATCTCAGCTTGCATAGAAGAAATAAACAATCTAGAGACCAATACACAGAGGTCACCTTTGGCTCATTTATATTAACAGTGCCCTGTATCAGTTTGAGAACGTTCTTCTCTTTTCCTATTTCCTGAGAGTTTATATCGTGAATGAATCTTGAATTATGTCAAATATGTTTTTCTGCACCTATTGGGATGAGTCCTTAAATTGGAATGGAACGAATTGAATTACATTGATTGAGTTTTGATTATCAAAACAATCTTTCATTTTTGGATAAAGTCAACTTGGTCATGAGGTAGCATCTGTTTTATGCATTCCTGGCTTTGATTTGCTAATACACTAATTTGCTTTTATTGTAATCATTATGATTACAGTCACGGTGGGCTCATAAAACAAGTTGAGAAGTACGTCCTCCCCTATTTTCTTTTCTTTTTTTTTTTTTAAGTGGGTCAAAACAAGACAAATTTATTTTCTTGCATGTCTGGAGGTTAGAATTCTAAAATCAAGCTGTTGGCAGCCTTCTGGAAGCTTCAGGGGAGAATCTGTTTCTTTACCTTTTCTAGCTTCTAGAGGCAGTGGCCAGTGTTTTGGAAATTGTTGTTACATACATTTTATCAGGTGATTTAGTTGTTTTTGTGGGCATGTAAGTCTAGTTCCTGATGTTCCATATTAGTTGCGAGTGGAAATACACTGTTATAATTGCAAGTTGTCCCATCACACTGACTTAGGCATTATCGTTGAACATACCATGTAATGCCATTGAACACATCACACATTGTAATGTAATGCTGATACACTATTATTGTGTATATTTGTCCTGTAGTTCATTGTCCCTGAACATTCCCCACGGACAGACAACAAGGATTGGTCCAATAAGGAAGTGGAGATGAAGAGAGAGAGCGGGAATAGAGAGAGAAGATACCACCTTCCAAACGTCTCAAGGCGTCTCTCTGGAGCCTGGCACATTGTCAGCACTTAATTGGTTGTCAAATAGTTGCATGAATGCATGTAGGTTTACACACATGCGTGCGTGCATTAATAAATGAACGAATGCCTATGGCTGGATGGCGTCTTTCCTCCTCTGCTAGTTCTCCATTATGCAGACCAGACACCCCACATCTTCAGACCCCCCCTCCTGGGACACAGCTCTCATTAGTGGAGGACTGCTCCAGGGCCTTCCTGTCGGAAAGAAACCTTTGCCTTCTGGGAAGCAGCACGCCATCCCACACACTGTCCCCAGCCTTGTTTCGGATCATTTCCTCCCTCCTCAATTCCTTCCTCACTGTGTTGCTATTTTTAGCCTGATGCTCAGCTGATGTCCCTCATTCTTTCATATTTTTAGAAGTGGATTCCTCTTTTAATTTCTTCACCATAACCTTGGTGACCCCTAGATTTCAGGATGTGCACACCCCTTTTAATTAGCATGTGAATTTTTAGAGTATCAGAATCCTGCCCTATCTTTTCTATTTGCAAAAAGCATCCAATATTTCTCTTAACAATAATCTGTACTCTATTATTATCTAGCCCCAGGGCTGTTGCTGACTAGACAAAGGGAATTTGGTAGAGCTATGTCATTTTTGAAATTAGTGAATCAAATACTTTTGTATGTCATTGCTAAAATGTGTTCAAAGAAAACAGTAACAAATAAACAACCCAGCAGTTTTGAAATGTTTCCCAATGTAAGACTTTTTATTCTGGTTTCGTGCTCAATTAGAGGTACCTACAACAGACTACAGACAAAAATAATTAGGAAGGGCTCAATAAAAATGTCCAGAAAACAATAAAATAAGGAATGTTCAGTCTTGTAGACCTCAGACAAATTATCAAGTCTTAATTTCAGTCCTAACATTGAGTGACAGAATCCCTAATTCAGTGGGATGAGCAATTTAAAAGAAGACTGCAGGCTTGGATCCTAACTATGCTGACTTCTAAAAAATTTGAAAATCATATGACAGTAATCTGTCAGGCTAAAACTTCTGGGTGTGAAGAGTCTACCAGAAGATTGAATACAGTTTTGTGAGGATAGGGGCAAAAATAGGATAAACAACAGTCAGGAAACGCCAGAACTAGTATGCTCAAACATGTAGGAGAGCCAGGTGGGGATGACAGGGGAGATGGACCTTTGCTACAAACAGGGCAGGCTCAGGTAGCATGAAGGATGGCCTTACCTCAGCAGGGGAGTAGTTCCACAGTGTCAAGGGCTGAGGTCTGGGCAGCCCTGGAGGAATGCTGGCTCTCTCAAACACAGCTGCCACTAGACTAAGGCTTCTCAGCGACGGTCCTCAGCCCTTTGCTGCCATGAGTGGCTCGATGAGGACAGGGAGAGGCTGCTTGAGGAGGAGGTGCAGCAGCGATGGCATGGTGGGCTGAGGCCCAGGTCCCCAGCCAAGGGCGGTTTTCTGGGGAAGTAGAGGTCAGCATTACTTAAGGGTGTTAGGGTTTTTGCTGTACTGGGACCTAAACTGGCCCCCTAAACTGCGGGATGATCTCATGTGCACTATTCCTGAAAGGGATTTCAGGGTGTTTTGGAGATAAACGCTGCCGCCCCGCCTTGGGCTTGGGGTGTGTCTTGGGGTAGGACTCGTGGGACCTGGTGCCATGGGAAGAGCTGTCTGAGTCTGAGGACACCGTCTCCTGGAGAGGCGGCTTCTTGGCAGGTCTCTTTTTCTTCCTTCTGGGGTTCTCCTGTCTCCGCTCTCTTGAATCCCCAGTGTCAACTTCCTTCAGTGGCCAGGGCAGGAGAGTAGATTTCTTCATCCCCACATTCTCTCTAGAGAAAGAGAGAGAGAGAGATCAGGGTTACCCTGGTCTCGATCGCTGCTGTGTCGACGAGCCAGCCCCACGCGTTTCACAGCTCTCTGTCCACATCCTTCTTCCCCTGGAAAGGAGGCTCAGGAGTCCTGTGGGCCCGATGCTCTAGGCTGGGCTTAATCCCACTCAGGTCATCCCCACAGGCCTTTGGTGTCTGGAGCTTCACATGCCATGGAGAACCTAACTGTTCGGACCCTGTCCTGACCACGTCAGTGAAGGGACAACTTACAGCCCAGAAGCCCCTGGGAATGTCCCAGCATGGACCCCTGCCCACCCCAAGGGCTTCAGCTTGGCCCCCTCACAGTCCAGTTCATCCCTGAACCAGAGTTTGTATTAATACTTTAGAGACATTCATCCACATCCCCAGATTTCTCTAATGACTTCCAGGTGTACTATCAGAAACATTTTCCCATATACCAAAAATGATATAATTTGTATTTACATTTAATTGAAAAAACTTAGGTATGACTATGAAGTCATAGAACTGGATTACTATGTAGAAAATGCACTGCACAGAGCTTATATATCAGAAATGTTGTCCTTCAAAGAAGGCATCTTGGGAACACATGACCTCATTCCAGCCAGGGAACTATGGCTCAGTGTTTTGGGAACACACCTTTTCTGGGCCTTCAGGGTAAGTTAAGGACACCAACTGCCTGGTGTTAAATCTTATTTTATTCCTATAATCAGTATCAACTACTTTGATCACACTGCCTTTGCTATGAATAACTTTTTGTTTTGTTTTGTGTTTTTTTGTTTTTACTCGAAATAATTTCTCACCATTGCTGCTTCAGATCCTTCTAGAAATTGCCAGGAAACAAATAATAAACTGGAAAAAGATTTTTAGTTATTTTCAAATAAAGAATGCCATCATTCAAATCCCTCATCAAAAGATCAAGATTCACCACACACGATCATTTTCAAAGACTGGCTCCAAGACTCAGGAGAGAATTCCCAAGAAAGATTAAAAAACTGGCCCAAGCAATAGCAGTAACATTAGGAAAAGGCTTTCTGGGAAGCCATATGAGGCCAGCGCTTGTATGGCTGTGTCAGTTCTGTGATATCAGGTTCTTAGAGACATCCTGGAATCGCACTTCAATGTTGTAGTGCCCACCCCTGCTCTGTGAAATCTAAGTAAAGCCTTATCCATCACATTACCCTCAGCTATCCCTGAAATTGCTGCCTCCCTCCAGAGCAGACTAAGTTGACACATCCTATTTCCTTTTCACAGGTTTTCTCTACTTCCCGTGCAGTAGGATTGATTGAAGTGCAGTCTCTAGCCTATAATCTCTCAGAAAGAAGATGAACAGGAAGGGACAGTGGGAAGTACAGAGTTTTCAGGTATACTACAAGAACCAGAGAGTAGGTAGAAGACGAGCCTCCCTACCTGTGGGAAGAAGACCCTGGAAGGAATAGGAAGAAAAAGAGCAAGAGAGACCACAAAGCAATGTGTGGACAGCCCTCAGTAGGGCATTGGTCACATAGCTATGGACCACCTGAATAATGGAATTCTAGGCTGGCAATAACGACATAAGAGGTGGTGCTGTCACTGAAAGTCACAAACAATATGTTAAGTGAAAAAAAGTTACAAAATAGAATGCATATTATATTTTCATTTTTGTTATGAAGGTTGTGGAAACCTTTGTGTCACACTGTTCACAGTCGTCCCGGGGAAATAGATTCCAGCCAAACTATCATGCTAAAAAAAATTTTTTTTGCAACTGTTATATGTAATAAGGAGAAACAATAAAGCTTTTTATTTTGAGGAAAAATAAGAATCAACACAGCAGGGAAACCACTCTAGAAGGATATATACCAAAATATAAATAATGATTCCTTTTGAAATGTGGGACTATGAATGATTTTTGTATTTTTTTGGCTTTTTATTTATAAATTATGTTAACTATACATTGCTTGTGGCTGAAGAATAGAACAATGTAAGTTTTCATGATTAGAACAAAAGCAGGCAGGGGTTTTGATTAAGGACAAGGCTTTACATGAAGCAAGCAGATATTGCTCCGCTACCGTATTTCACTCTCCGGAATGACCAGTGTTGACCAAGTTCACAATATTTCACAAGGGAATGTCCCTTTATTCGGGGGTGAGGGAGGAGCAGGGTAGGTGTACACCTGATGTGAGAGCTCCCCTCCCAGGGTAGGGTAGGGCACCATGGCCCTGACCTCCGGCCAGCCACGTTCTCCACCAGCAGACCTGGAAGGGACCCACTAAATGGCTTTCTTTTGCCCAACTTCATACCAAAGCACAGTTAAACTAGATGCCCTATTAATTATTTTAGGCTGCAGAATTGGTTGAATAATTTAATGCACATATGATAATTACGTGTGTGTGTTTGGGCGGGGCAAGTATTGTGGCTTCACTGACTTTTCAGAAGAGGCTGGTTCCACTTCTGGGAAGAAAGTACTGAGCACCCACTCTACGCTCTCTCCAGGGTCCAAATCCACCTTGTCCACGCAATCAAGCACTGGCATCTCGCTAGTGTTCCTGCTGCTTCCATGAGGCCTCATTTCTATTCTGTACCAAGGGTCTCTCTGCCAGCAAGGCTGCCTTAGAACACAAAGAACAGAAGGACCTATGGGGCAGGCACCGAACAGATGTCTGGTGAGGACCAGGAGGCCTCTTAGTTATACTAACTGGAGGGGCAAAAAATAAAGAGACCAATGAGAAAAAGCTGTTGCCACTTGAATTGCTACCACTGGCCCCAAGCATTGGTGAATCTCTATGACTCCTTGTGTTACCCTGTCCCAAGCTCAGGGCACCACCGCAGCTTTTTGAAAGCCGGCAATGGCATTTGTCCTTCTGGCTAATATAGGACACTCACGGACAGGGTTTATTGCTGAACTGCTCGTTTTTCAGGGCTCTGCTCCAGCATAGGAAATGGGGCTCCTGATCTGACTGGAGCGAGCTAATGATACACAGGGGCTTAATGATTGCACAGGCACAGCTCCCTCTAAGGGAACAGTTGTCAGGAGTGACCAGGCGAGATTAAGGGAAGCGATTCATCTAACGTCATGTCAGAGGCAGTGCTGAATCTTGAAGCTTTGCTCAATGACTTAATTTCACCGCTGTCAGGAGGACAATGTTAGGTCACAACACTGCACAGAGTAAAGGGAGGAGTGTTAAACAACATGGACGTTATTGTTGCCCTTGCGACAGACTCCTAACTCCAAAAGGCTTCATGGAAAGTTATCAAACTGCTCAAAAGACAGAGAACGAGAGGCTCATTTTCATTGTAACAGAAATTGGGGAGCTGACCACAGACCCAGATAAACCACACCTGAGCCCTGGGAGGGTCTCCCCTCCCGCACAGCACATCCCCAAGACCACACAATGGCGATCAGGCAGCAAGAGAAGAACATTCCTCGCCTCCAGGTTCTTGGTACCCAACAACTTCCTTCAGGTGTCTGGTGACTTCTCTGGAGCACAGAGAATATGATTAGTCCTCTATGGCTTTCCTGAGATCACATTTGGTATGCTATTAATTTTTTTTTAAGAAATCACACTCCCTGTAAAGAGTCTTGTTAAGGAGGAACCTTGACAGTAACTCGCCCAAGCCTTGTTCTGTCAGGAATGAAGGGAGGGAGGATTCCACCCCTGCTGGGAGGGATTTCTAGCCAGTTGCGAGGCACCAGATGTATGAATTCAGGCCAGGCCTGCCAGAGGCCCCAGCCTGTGGGTGGCTGAGCAACACCTGGGAGAGGCACTTGTCTCCACTGGAAAAAACCAGAAGCCAGAGCATCCACTCACCCAGGTTCCTTCCCCTGCAGTGGCCAGAGGCCATAGCCTCTGATGTGAACAGGACTGCAGGGAGGCAGCCAGGGAAGAACTTGGTCTGTGAGTCCCCTGCCCTAGTGAGGAGAAAGAATGCCAAATGGGGGAAGATTCCCCATTTCACTTGCTCCTTGGAGTTATTGAGAAGATCACGTGGAAGAAACCACATTTGTGTTCTCTAAATGAAGAAACACAGAGGCAGGTTAAGGAACAGTCTCACTCAGCAGAGATATTCCCAATGCCATGGAATGTAGAAAGAAAGCTCAGGGACGCTACTGCAGGGAAGGGAAGGAAAGAGCAATCATTTCCCTCCACTGGACACACACACTCTTAGAAGACACGCCTCTCAGATGTGGGGTCAGAGCATGCAATCGTCGTGCTGCAAAGGAAAGAGAAAACTGGTACCAGCCACACCCGTTTCACATTGCAAATATGGTGATACCAAAATTCTCTCCTTTAAGAACCAGTCATTTGGAATTTAGCAATATGGATAACATACTTTGCAAGCCAACCCTGTTAAAAGAAGTCTTCAAGAATCATTTAGGTGTCAAATTTTGAGTTGAAAATGAAAATTGGCCTTGACTTTAGCCATGTTTGATCAATTTTGAACCCTTCACCTTTTAAACCCTTTCCTTCCTGTCTTTCACTGTGCATCACCCTCAGTTAGGAGCCAGGAAAGGGACCTGCAGGAAATTCTCTTAGTCACCCACAACCAAAGGCCCAGGAAGGAAGAGGAGGAGGAGGGCCGAGGATGGAGCTGGCCGCAGCATCTTGGTACACCCAGCTTCTTTGACCAGGTATCCCTTGTCTTACCCTCAAATAGATGGTTATAGTGGATTCAATATTTTAAAATTAAATTTAGTCAAATAATGTCCTGTTGGATATGTAACCTACAGTACATTTCTTTAATAGCCCATGAGGAAAGCACTAGGAGTTTTTTTAATAGCCTCATTCGGTATAATGGTGCAAGGACTTACTAAGGAACAACCAAAGGGAGGCACATCTGTCTATAGAGTGAGAAAGCACTCCTGAGGAAAGGACCTACTAGAAGGAAATCCCAGCGTAGATACAAAATAAGACCTATACCTTTATTTTTGTGCTCAGTTCCGCTAGCTCTGATTTTAGAAACAGAGACAGCTTAAGGTCTGAACTTAGTGGGTTGAATGTGACCTCTGCTTGGGAGGATTATACTCAGTCTCTTACTCCCAGAGAGGCAGCTAGAGCAAAACACAGTGGAAATTACAATGGCAGACTAGGGAGTCAATGAATACTTCCACTGTGTAAAGCCCTAGAAGCAAGAGTAGATAATTAGCAGCTAAGAGCTTTAAATAAGGCCTGGGGAAGTTGTGGAACAATTAAAGGTTTTTCTCAACATAGAAAGAATTGCATTTCAATTCTAGAATAGTGATTGATAACTGTTGAACTTAGTGAAAATGGGCAATACCTAGACATATCTACTCATATTCTTTTATAATGTACTGTAATTTGGATATAATAGGAACCAGGAGAAAGACCTGCAGGGACCATTTCTTGAGTAGAATTTTGAGATTAATTTTGAGAGAGATTAATATGCTTTTATTTTAAATGAAATATCATACTCATTTGGATAAAGAATGATTATAGCATGTATTTCAATAATCATATCTAAGGAAAGATTCTCTACGGAGCTACGTACCCCTCAAGGAGCATTGCTGGGCAAACACTAGCATGTGTGTGTTTGTTCATTGGTTCATTCTTCAAATAGTCATTGAGCACACCCTGTGAGGTGGACCCTGGCCACTGGGATGCAGAGGCAGATGGAACCTAGTCTCTACCTTTAAGGACTTGTGCCTACACAGTCCAACTGCAAAGGACATTTTTTTCAATACAAACCTCTACAGGATGCAGAGGAACCTCTGGGACGTCGCCTAGTGGTGATGATGCTTGAGTTCAATCTTAGAGTTCCCCAGGTGGCCAAGGACGAGGAACAGCATTGCAGGGACAGAATACTTCATCTGTGCAAAGGCACAGAGACCTGACACAGCATGGTGTGGGGGAAAGCCTACAAGTCTTTTTGTGTGGTCAGTGTGCAGAGGGCATTGGTATGTTGGTTGGGGGGTGGCGAAGGACAAGTGAGGCAGGCATGCGTCAGACCAATAGGGGGCCGAGCTGGGATAAGAAGGGGCCAGGGGTGGGGGACACTGAAGGATTTTTAAGTGGGGGAGGGGCAAGAGCAGATTTGCAGATGAGGAAACGTACTCTGCTCGGCCCTTGTGGAGAATGGCTAGGACTATGGCAGGAGGAGGCTGAAGGAAATGTGAGTCCTTGCAAGTTAGGGTCACTGTAACATGGAGACACATGGGGTGTGGTGGGTGAAAGACAAGGGGTGCAAAAAATGATTACCAGATTTCTGACTGGACAATTCTGTGACTGGGAGTTAGAAGGGTGAACTGAGATGGGGAAGGCTGAGATGGGAGCAGGTTTGTGGGAAACTGATTTCAGTTTTAAATGTGTCAAATTTGAGATTCTGTACACTCTGGTAGAAATATCCAGTGGTTGGTTGGAAATAATGCTATTCCTGTCATGCGCTAAACACCTGCTTTGTGCCAGGCAATGACCATTCCTGATACTTACACCACCCTAATCTTGCAGATGAGAGGACAAGCTCAGAGACGAGCAACCTGCCCAGAGGCACAAAACTAAGGGAGGGATGTGAACCCAAGCTTTAGTTTCCAGTGTCCCTTCCCATCGTTATCCACCATGGCTGCACAATCAACCAGCTGGGGGCTTTCAAAAGACCCACCGCAGGTCCCACTCTTAGAGTCAGTCTGTGGTGTTGGCTGATGGTGTCCAGTATGACTGTGAGAGTAAGCCCAGTCAATGTGGACAAAGCTCATTGGTTTAGGCATGTGAGGGGTTCTGAGTGGCTTCTGTGGCAAGAGTCTAAGAAGAAGGTTGTGGTGGAAGCCAATACTCAAGGCTGGGGGAGTGAACAGGCGGCAGGAGAGCGGAGACTGCACGTGGAGATCGGCAGTGAAGGGAAGGGAGCATGCTTGGTCATGCTGCAGAAGCAAGGGAGGTTTGTGTGCTGAGGAGTGTGTGCATGTGCTTGCATGTGTGTGCATGGGCGTCAATAGGGCAGGCAAACCTGCGTTTTTGCTGAGGTGAAGGATTCAATGAAGAGGAGCTAAGGAGACAGGAGAGAAGAATCCAGGGATAATTGATGGTGTAAGGACCTGAGGTAGTGGGGGACGGGCAGTGGACCAATCAGCCTTGGATGGAAGGAGGGACACTCACACTTTGACATCAGGGGGAAGACAGAGAGTTCCATAAGTTCAGAGGTGCAGGATAAAAAGTTGAGGGGGAGAACATCTGATGGTTTCTGTTTTGAAGTAGAAGGTAAGGCCATTGGGAGAATGTAGGTTAGCACCTGAAGACAGCCCACAAACTCTAAGTGAAATTGGAGGAGGCTTCCTGGGCCCCTTTTCCCAAACCTGACTCAAAATCCACCTTCATCTCTTCTTGTGTGCCGTTGACTCCAAGGTCATGGCTCTGCGATTCCAAACTTGATGCCCCTTGTTGGCCCCATGGACTTGGGTTTTTGTTTCCTGTTTAGGCCTCAACTCTTTCCTATCGATTTAGCTTTAATCATCTTTATAGCTCTTAGCAATCCTACTGCCTCAGATGAAAATTTGTTCACCCCACTGCAGCCCCTGGAAACCACCACCCAGCCAGCCAGCCACCCACTCGCTCAGCTGGCCACAGGCAAGCCGGGACCAGCACCTCACTCCCACCTCCCTACAAGGGGAGAAGCAGTTAGGTGATTGGCTCCAACTGAGACTAAATTAGAAGGCCTTGAATCTTTACAAATAAAAGGGGAACAATTCCTTCATACTCATGACATATTCCTGAATGCTTTTCTGAAGGGTCAGTCAGATAATGTTGGATTTGAGATTAGAAACAGATGGATGAATAAACAGCAGGAACCAGGCTTGATGCAGAAGGGACAATAATCACAGAGGTACATTTTGAGTAGGAAGTCCTCCACCTCTGTTCTTCTCCCGTAGGAATTAGAGGTCATGGATCTTAACTCAGAAACAGATCAAAGGTACAAAGATATAATTAATATTCAAAGGGTAAAAGTTGAGTACACTTACACATTTGGATCCTCTTGAATTGGGGGTGACTTTATATGAGAACAAGAGAGAGCATACTTGTTTTGGCTGATCTTAATAAGTGCACTCCGAAGGCAAAATTCCTGTAATAATACCAAAAGAGCTCACTCAATTTAAATCAGAAACGTCCGCAATTCAGATATAATTTTATTCTAGCTCAACCCTTTATAATAGCTTCTAGTCACTATCCTATTCAGGGTGACACTTAAGAGAGCAGTTTAAATTCAGAACCTCACTTGATAGTTATTTGCTGAATAAAAGTCATTGTTGAGTCCTCTCTGTCCTTTCTCCATATTCTGGGTCAACTGCCAAGTCTACCCACATAAGATGCACAAACACACACATATCCCTTTATGTAACCACCTTCCTTTCTATCTTTATTTCAGCCTTGACTGTCTCTTTCCTGGACACCACCCTTTTGCTGAATGCCCCACCTTCAGCCTCATCAGATCTCCCAAATTTCCATCAGAACAGCTTCCAATGTCCTTCCCACCAGCCACACTATTCTACCCGCCAGAGCCCCCTGCCCTGTGGGTAAATTCCCCGGTCCTTCCCCGGGCTTTGAGGCTTTCCTTTGGGATCCTGGGCCAACTACTTTATCTCTTCCTGCGCCCTGGGGCATGCCAGGTGGGGGCGGGGAGACACATCTCAACATACCCCTTAGTTTACTCCCTCCTCCCTTTCATAGTAGATATCCCCAGCAGTGCCACATGCCAGGAATGCTTCTCCAAGTTCTGCCCCTCAGACTGCTTCTCTACCATCATCAAGACAGCTCCAGGAAACTCCATCTTCTCTAAGGGGCTTTCCTGGGTTGATGAGAAGACACCTCTTTCTCCTTGTGTTCTGTTGGGTTGGACTTGATGCTCCTGTGGCCACTGGCTCTAACGGTCTTCCCCTTTTGCCCTTAACCCTAAATTTCTTTTACTACGCCCCTTTCCCCATTGGAACTACCTCATGCCACAGTCAAGGATTTACTGCATATTTTTATTCTTTATACTAGGCAGAAGGGCACAGTAGTTTAGAGTGCAGGCCATGGATCCAGATTATCTGGGTTCAAATGCCTGCTCAACTACTTACCAGGGGTGTGACTTCACCTCTCTGCTTCAATTTCCTCATATGAATATGAAGATAATAACAGTCCCTGCCTCACAGTGTTCTGAGGAGTCAACTGTTCACTATGTGTAAAGTGCTTGGATTAGTACCTGTAGCACATGATAAAGGCTTAATAAAGTTAGTCCCTGTGACTTTTCTTTTTGCTTACCAATCTATTCTGCTTGCCAGTCTGTTTCCCAGGCATGTTAATTGGTCCATCAAGACAATGTCATTTTCTATTAAAAATGTCATTCATTCAGGTAATTTAAAAAACAGTTGTGAGACCCTTCTCTTCATCAGCCTGTGCTAGGGTTGGGGGTGGGTCCTCCCTTTAAGGATTGGAGACTGGCGAGGGAGTCAGCAGTGTAGCCAGTGGGAGAACCGAGGGGCCCAGTGGGAAGTCACAGTCAGGCAGAGTCTTCAGGGTGACAGGAGCTTCCAATGGAAAGGATATAGGGAGGGAAGTCCAGGAAGAGGGAAAAGCCCATTGTGTTTGGGAAGCAGGGAGCCTTCCACTTGGCTGGAAGCCACACTCATGGAGCAGGCTGGGGCCACACCTGGGCCATGCTGGGATTCTCCTGGAGGGTGACAAGAAGTGTGTGTGTGTGCATGTGTGTGTGTGTGTCTGTGTGTGTGTGTGTGTGTGTCGGGGGAGGGGACATCAAGCAGGCAAATGACATAATTGGATTTGTAAACTGATAGAGAATTTTTCTAAAACTTTTAGAAAAAATACACAGAAAAATATATAATTGAGGGAGGATTTCTTAAACAAAACACAGAAAGGGCAATTCATAAAGGAGAAGATGGGTAAATTTGACCATATTAAAATTTAAAGCTTCTGTGTCAACAAAGATTCCAAAATTAGAAGATAAGCAACAGACCAGGAAAAGAATATTGGCTGCATATTTTACCAAGAATTACTATCCAGAAGACACAGAAGACCTCATATCAATAAAAAAGACAAATGACCCAGTAGAAAATATAGATGCTTGAGAAACATCTGTCCATTGAATGACTCAATCTAGAGGTGACAGAGTTAACTGGATTGCTCTCACCCATTGGCCACGGGGAGTACAGAAGGAAAAGATTCAATCCAGGAGTGATGCTACTAACTGTTGCAGCCACAGCATGTTTTACATATATATTCTTATAGCCTCACAATCACCCTGCAAGATATAAATATATAGATATAGATATATAAAATACCCATTTCATATGTAATAAAACTGAGGCTCAGAAAGGCAAAGCAACCTGTCCAGGTCAGACAACCAGTGCAGAGCAGAGTGAATGTTCATGAATCCAAATGCAGGTCTTTTTAACGGTCGAGCCTGTGTTCTTTCCACTCTGCTCCACTTCACACCTGTGCCCCCTCCTCTTCCTCAACCCCTGCCAACTCTGAAGGTGGTTCCTAGGCAGGTGTGAGATAAGGAGCCAGGTGGTGGCACCCCCTGCTACAGGGACAGCAGGAGGAGGGCACTTGGGGAAAGGCGATGCGCTGACTTTGACACAGTGAGTTTGAGATGCCTGTGCTCATCCAGGGGAGCTCTCCGGGAGGACTCAGCTAGAAACTTGGGGTTGGAGCTAGGGGCAGGGGCTGCCTCCCCTGACACAGAGGAGGTATCCAAAGATGGAGGCTCACCCTGAGAGACAGATCTGTGAGGAGGCAGAGGAGGACAGAGTTGGGAGGGGCCCAGGAGATGCCCACATCTGCAGGGCCAGCCGAGGAGCATGTGTCAGGAGGAAGAAGAGAAGAGGCAGCGAGAAACAGCAAAGCTGCAAGACCCCGGAGTGAGCCTGCCCTGCTGTCGAAGGTAAAGCAGAGACCTGCAAGGAGAGCCAAAGACCGTGCAATACTGGAGTTAGGAGGCCATGACGACCTCAGTGAGGGCCGAGTCTGTGTGGCCGAGAAGGCAGAACCCAAACCACAGGCAGTGGAGGAGCAGGGAGGGCTGTGGGGTGTACATACAGCAGGAGACAGTCCTTTCCTCGATGCAAGTCTACTTACTCTCTGGTTGTTACACTTCAAAACTGTGTAGAGTTTTTCTTCGGCCACATTGTGATTCGGGAGTGCTATGACAATGGCAGGGACATAGAAGTCAAATCCTTTGGGTATCACAATTTTGGCAAACACGTAATCTCCAACCTGTAGAGGAGAGCATATTTCACAGCAAATGTTTTGCTAATGGATCACATAGACGATGTCAACATAAACTCATATTAAAACACCCAAGACAATTGGCCAATACTGATGCTAAAATTCAAATACATGTTTTTTGTCGGTTAAGAAACAGTTCCAAAATTCTCTGGGCTCATTGGGCCAAGTCTGGAATTTTGTGATCAGAGTGAGAAATCCCCATTTAGTAGGACCTTAACAACCGATGAGGGTCCAGGGACAGCCAACAAGATGGCAAGGGTTCTGGAAACTATATCCTACACAGACTGGGTGAAGGAACCTGCGGTGTTGGCATGAAAAGATATGAACAGTGTTCTCATCTTTCAGAAAGGCTGTCACCAGACATAGAAAAGGAGTAGATTTGTTTAATGCTGCTCCAAAACACACAGCCGGAATCTGTGGGTAAAAGTTGCAAAGAGATAACTTGTGGCAGAAGGAGAACCTTGTGAAGGGGCACACCAAGGCTGCTGGGCCTTTGTGCATCATCAGGGGACAAGTGCACTGCTGTGCACCGTGGGTCTGGCCAGGAAGCAGCAACGGATGACCAAGGCTCGATCCTATGATGCCTCCTCTGGTGTTTCTCCTCCTGGCTCACACTGGGCAAAGAACAGCAGCAGTGGCGCCTTGGGAGGCTTTTCTCTGCTCCCTGGCCTTTGTGCCAGCATTAGGATCACGGCAGGAGGATGGGCCAGACGCAGCACAGCTTTTATGAATTTATGAGCAGATGAGAACACATTAATCTACCTTATCTGTGGAATGCATGTTTGGGGTAACTGCATCATGGTATCACAATCTAACATCAACTGACTGCAATATCAAGGGAAGTACTACCTCGGTCTGCCCTTATTATTAAATATAATATAATACAATATAATATATCTTTTGCAGTTAAAGTGTCAAGAGCACTAGCAGCTACAGCAACATCCTTCCCCCAATCATCTACGATCTTGTAACAGGACAAGGGCCTCAAGGTGCAACATCAGGAAGTCTGTAGAACTGTGAGATACATAATAGGGAGTTGGCAGATCAGGGCCATGAATGAGGAAACTGCCAGGTGATGGGTTCCAGGAACAGGGGTCACTGTTCTTCCTGCCCAAACATAAGCTCCCTGCAGGAGCGCGCCTGGTTCAGCAAATGGCCAAGCAGTGGCCTTGCCATCATCCCCTGTCATCCAAAACTCTGTGGATGGTGAAAAGGGGCCCTGGAACAGATCATGGAACAGGTACCTGGAGCAGCGGGCAGGGCATGGCGCCACCCACAGGCATGATGAATGAGGTGGACACGACCTTGGTGTCTCCGTACCTGAAGCCCACCAGTGCTTGAGTGGAGCTCACACACTTCTTCACAACCCCTGGAGGGAACCAAAGAAAAAACAAAATATAAAGACAAATATTGTCTGTTTCCTTAGGCTTACCCCATGGTGTCGGCCACACTGAGTTCTAACACTTTGCCTGTTTAGATCAGTGTGCCCCTTGATTTCTCTAGCAGATAATGTTGGACATAGTACGAAGCCTCCTATGTTGAACAACTCACAGTGGTGAAGCACAGTGCCCTGGTCTGGAGCACCTGCTGAGACAGGCAGCCAAAAGCAGCTTATTCATCCAGCATCGCCGGCATCCGTCCTGATGGGAACACTGTTCCCAGAAACAAAGGTCCTCTTCCTGGACACCTCCTACCATCTGATTTCCTCATTTATTTTGGCTCTATTTCCTTCCATAACACTCAAAGATAGAAAATAGATGGTGTTAAATTGTGAAAGTAAAGAGGAAATATGAACTCCCATCCAAATCAGCTTTTCATCTAATGTTAGCTAAATGAAAAAGTAACTAGGTTGAGCACACCCGAGAGTTTCCTTAAAATGTACAGCCAAAAAGGAAAAAAGAAAAGTTTCTTAGTCTTTTAGTTATACTTCAGGAGTATATGATATGTACATATTCTATACCATATTATAATATAATCCTATATTACAATGCTATGTAATTATTATAGGAAAAGAAAATACCTGTGTTCAGATCCATTTTTCTTGGTCATTTATTGACTTAAATTTATTTTCCCATTAAAAAGGGATTCTAAACATTAATGGGGAAAGTCTGACATTGGACACCTCCCCTGGCCATAACAGCTGCTCACAGACTCCCACTCAGAGGCAGAAACGTGTTCATGTGTCCCCACTGGGCTCCACCACCTGTGTGCCTGGCACGCCTGCCCTGGCTCTCACACTAGCTTTGGCAAAGTCCCATGTCCTTATACATGGCAAGAAACAGCTGTTGATTTTCATTGTGATCCATGTCTCTTGTTTTAAATGGCCAAAGAAATGAAAATATTTTTTTTAAACACACACACACACACACACAAAAGCCAACTTTCCATTGTGTGTTTTGTTATTGGACTAAAATGTTTAATTTGGTTTTTGACATATTCTTTACACATTATTCATACACTTTCTGCCATAAGCTGACTTTACTCTTTTAATCAGAAAAACAACAGTTTTTTAGAAAGAATTTCTATTATGAAAATAATTGAGCGCCAACCCTAATTGAGAATGAGTGGATGTATCACATCCCACACACCTGTGTGCCCCACCTCCTCCCACGGCTCAGGGGGAAGGGTCTGGGCTGTCACCATGGCCACACTGCCCGGGTGACTTTCCTCCGATTCTTAGCCTTCAGGACTTAGCTGCATCCAGTGTGAGTGAGACCTGCTAGGCTGTCTTTCAGTGTTTGCCTAAGTTGAGAAGTCGTGACAGAGACTGGGTGGCCCACAAAGCCTAAACCATTTCCTTTCTTCTACAGAAAAAAACCTGCCAATCCCTGCACTAAATTACTGGGCCAAGACTTTCTGGTATGTTATAATTTCTTTTTAGTTCCTTCAGTTCTGTTCCCTTCTTTGTACAGTCTCTGTAGATGTGGGTCTTTGTTCCTCTCCAGAAAGTAGTGTCATTTCTTACAGTCTACACACCCAGCTTGGGTCTCCCCACAGCTGGTACTCGGGAGATGGAGGACCCACAGCTGATAAGCTCAGTTACTGTTAAGGCTCTGTACTTGCTCCTTCTCATCTAATTAAGGAAATATTACCACTTCTTATGTCCCGATTCAAGATCAGCTCCAATTTTTGGCATCCCTCACACTGCAGTTTCTGACTGCCTGCAGTTCCAGAGAGGCGAGGCGGTGTCTCATGACTCTGAAATCTCTCTGGCAATTGTTTTGGGACCTGAGCTCTGGAGAGTGGACAAGCAGAAGGGCCTCCACTGCTTTCCATCTTTCTCCTGGTGGAGGGTGGCAATCGCAAGCCCCTTCCTGGAGATGAGTCAGCTCCATACCTTGGTCAGAGGGCTCTCCTGCATGCAGCTGGAGAAAGGGGCACACACTGCTGTGGAGACCCTCAGCAAAAATGTTGCCAAGTGTGTTGCTCCATGAATTAATGTAAATATATTGGAGACAGAAATGTCTCAGAAATGTCAAAGCAGAGCTTTGCCCTGAAGGAATATGTGAACGTGTTGTTTTGCATTTCAAATATTGTTGCACTCAGGAGGGCGTCTCTGAAAGACAGTAGCAGCTGTATCCCACAAGGCGCCGCGTTTCTCAGACGCAAAGGTTTGGATTTGCTTTGTAAAGCAAAGCGAATCTGCTAAAAACTACAGGATGAGAGCTGATAAAAGAGTGCCCGTCCCGAACAGACAGCCAAAGACAGCTACCCTGGCTATAAGCAGTTAAGGGGCAGTTCCTGCTTAAAACTCCAGACTACCTGTCTCCATTCACAATAACCTGATAAAGAAAATATGGAGCCAATATATCTCTGTTTAACCCCTCTGTTAAGTGATAAATTTACCTTAGAACTTAGAAGTTAATCTTTGAAAGATTTTGTAACCATTTGTTCATGTAGATAGAATTAGTTAAGGGATCTGTAGAAGCCTTTTGAAAATCTGTTAACCTAAGAGGAACTACCTGCTGTTATGTAAATCTGTTACCCCTGGCAACTAATCACTGTTACCTATAAGTGACCATGTAAGACTTCATTCGCGGCTTTTTGAGACTGATGGAGATCCAGGCCCCCTGAGCTCCCGCTTTGCCTATAATCTTTATAAATTTATAAAACTATACCTTTGTCTCTGTGTATTCTTTTATTTCCATTATTTTCCATTTTTCTATTATTTTCTTATCCCTTGCAACTCTACCAAAGGGATCCAGTTTTTTGCGGGGAGCTTGGCCGTGCTCCCTGCACAAGTGCTCAGTGGTCAGAGGTCTGATGAAACAGTCTGAGTAGATAGAGTAAGTCAGCTCATTTGCTGAAAGATACATGAATAGTTCGGGATCTTTTTGCTCCAAACAGATTTTTTCAGGCTGAAGACTGGATTTTTTTTTCTTTTTTTAACATTTGGCTCTAAGAACCTGCCAATATTCAAAGCCTGGCTTAAATTCCACCTCCTTGAAAAGGCTCTCCCCTTGCTCTAGCCACAGCACCCCTCTGCCCACCCCACCACCATTGCAGAGTTGTCCCACATTCTGGTCATCATGTTCTCTTCTCCCTTCAGGCTCCGAGGCTCCCTTTCTAGCCCTCTGTGCTGACTTTTGCCTCTGACTTGCTGTGAAAGGCTCTAAACTGCTGTGCAAGGGAAAGCAGCCCCCTCCCCGCCAGGAGAGGTTGGGAGCTGGTTGGATGTATCTCCTAAGAGGAGCTCACACAGGAAGATAGAAAAACTCTTCACGTGTAATTAACAAGGTGCTATACATTATCCATTTAATCTATACAACAATCTTATGAGGGTTTTAATCATTTCAAATTCCATTTGGAAAGACTGGGAAACGAAGGCACAGAGAAATTAAGTGACTCCAGTGATGTGGCTAGTAGAGGAAAGAGGCAGAATTCAAATAAATGAAAACGTTGGCTTTCTGACTTTAAATCATTGCACCCCAGAACATACTGTTTCAACCCCCTTTTCTTCATTATCACCTGTTCTTATGGCATAGTGCAGAAATCACCGGATTTCCTGAAGAAAAATGCTTCTTCTCACTGAACAGCAGGAAGGATGACCCAATTTCCACAAATAATGATTTAAAATAAGGTTTCAAAATGTGTCTCTCTCCTTGCCTTAGAGCATCCGGGTAAGCCAGGCTATCAGCTTTCACTTCTATTTTGTGCAATGTAGTCATTTCCTCAACTAGATAATCCACACTAACCTTGGGAATAGCGTTGGGCATATGGAAATCCCTGCCTTGGTCCCAATGGGGTGGCAACAGCCAGTCTGGCCAGCTCTGCTCCAGTGTGGATCTGGCCTCAAGCAATGGACACTCAATCCAGCTACTCCAATCCTGCCTTTCACTGAAGTGCATTTAGGAGGTTTTGAACAACAGTTACCAGAGAAAGAGTCATCAATGAATGGCATGCTTGTGCTCTACAAAACTCTATTTGGCCTTCTTTTTTTGCCAGAGGGAAAACAGCAACTCACAGTGACCAGGTGATCTAAATTAACATTACAAATCAGGGCAGATGGACATCACGTGCCTCTAGATGGGCTGCCCCCGAGAGAAACATGATATCACTTAGGTAATAGTCTGGCTGAGAATTATAACCTGAATCTAATCTAACCCAAATTGCGGCACATTCTATAAAATAACTGTCCTGACTCTTAATGTCAAATCATGAAAGATGATAGAAAGGGTAAAGAATCATTCTAGACTAAAGAAGACTAAAGAGGACATGCTAATTAAATGCAATACGTGATTCTGGATTGGGACTTGTACTGGAGAAAATAAATACTATAAAGGCCATTATTGGTACAGTTAAAATATACAGATTAAAGTACTACAATAATGTTAAATTTTCTGAGTTTTATAACTTTGTGGTTATATTAAAATATCGTTCTTGTTTTTCAGGAATACACACTGATGTATTACGAAGTAAAGGGGCACAATAAATGTTACCTAATCTCTAATAGTTCAGAAAAAATAATGTGTGTGTAGGTATGTGTAAAGGGGGTAGAGAGGGAGAGAGAGAAAAAAATGAATAAAATAAAATATGTGTTATGTGACAAAATTAAAAATTGGCAAATCTGGGGTAAAGAGTATACAGGAGTTCTCTATATTATTCCCTTTGGGTACATTTGAAATTTTTTTAATTAAAAAAACTCTGTGGAAGTAAAGTTGAAATTCTCAACTAAGGAAAGTATTAGTTGACTGTGGGGAGAAAAAACAAAACCTAAGTACATCCGGATAACCCACGCCCTGTCATTTAATTTGGCTGAGTCAAAGTTTATTATCTAGACACTAGTCAAAATTGCTGATTAAATGACTAAATTCAAATGTTTATTTCCTCCAAATTGACTTATTTGAATTTAATCACAGTCACAAATTTAAAATCCCCAGTTAGTCAGATCCCACGCAGCTGTTAAGAGGACAGTACGTGCTCTCTGTCTCTAATTGCACATTAAAAACAAATACTGATGTAGCCGCAGGCATTGCATGTAGTCATGGTATCAGCCCTGTCTCTACTTCTCCAGTAGGTCTTTAGAATTTTCTCCTCACACAGGGATGGTGCTAGGTAAAAGTTCAAGCCATTCTACTTTTCTCCAGGGGCCTAGCCAGCAAACTAATCCCTAGCCTTAACCCAATCATTTGGAACTCAGTCCTTTCCGGCATTTCCATTTGACTGCAAATTAGCCATGAACCTCTCCAAGGCTCAAATTCAGAAAATCAAGTTTCTCAAGCAGGGATGGCCTCCTATATTCACCTCTCAGCAAGTCTGAGCCCCAGAGAAACGGGAGCTTTCAGCCCCTGTTCTTATGAAGAAGAGTCTCATGCCTTGGCCTCTGCACCCATCTCAAATGCTCAGATCTGTATATACTCTTGTCCAGCAAACTCCAGAGCACATTTATCAAATTTCAAATAAGATGTTCCAGTTGTCAGTTCTACTTATATGCCTGCTGGAAAGCAAAAATCGTACTGAAGTACTTTTTTTCCCACCTAAAAAGTCCATTTAATTAAATTTAAATAATATTAATAATCATTTTTTTAACTGGTGATTGATAGATCATGCCTATGCAAGGCCAGCTATGTTTGTGCAGTGTAATCTTTTTGCCCCCAACAGAGCTTCCTCAAGATTTTCTCCAGTTCTCTTTTCCCTGCAAACCCTTCCCGTGATTTCAATGACAACTTTGTGTTGACTCCCAAATCTGTCTCCACACAGATTTCCTCTCCAGACTCCAGACCCATATCTTACATTGCTTCTCTGCCATCTTCAGTTGTGCATCCCATAGGCTCCCACAATTCATCACGTCACAAACACATCTCATCGTCTTCCTGTCCACACCATCACCTCCTGTAGGTACCACTATCTACCTACTGCCCCAAGCCAGGGACTGGAGTGACAGCCTAACCCACTTCATATACTCTCTTCACACGGCAATGGAAGGGATCTTTTTTAAACTTCAAGTGTGATTATGTTTCTCCCTGTTTAAATGGGGCTCCCCAGTGCTCTCAGAGTAAAGTGCAAATTCCTTAACCCGACCCCTTAAGAATGGCCCCGTACCTACAGAAGACCTTCATTATTTTTCACCCTTCCTTTGCATTCATGGTTCCAACCACAATCAACTTTATTTCTCCAGACATAAAATGTTTTTCTTCAATTCTAGATCTTCACACGTATTATTGTCACTATCCAGGAAGCTCCATTCATAGCTGCACCCACAGTACCTGGCTGATTCCTTCAGGGATCACATCCTCCGCAGGAAGCCCTGGGCAAATATCTGAGGCCCAGCGATGCCAGCCACCTTGCTCTGCCTCCAACACACCCTCAGGCCTTTGTGCTGCTGTTTGCTTGCTTAGAACTCTCTTCCCCCAGAGAGTCTCATGGCCTTCCCTGCCCTACCTTAAATCCTTATTCATATGTCACCTTCCCCAGGACCTCTTCATTAACCACTGTATTTAGAATTATAACATTCACCCTGACATTCTCAGCCCTGCTTGGGGCTTGATTTTCCTCTATAGCACTGTATCCAACATCCTACATATTTTTACTTGTTTATTTGTCTGATTGTCTGTCTCCCTTACTAAGATGTAACCTCCACAAAGACAAGAATTTTCTCCTGTTTGCTCACTATATTAGACCAGCACTTTCAGAATATTACATACATGGGACATAGTAGGTGTGTAATAAAAAT
This sequence comes from Indri indri, assembly GCA_004363605.1. Taxonomy (NCBI): domain Eukaryota; kingdom Metazoa; phylum Chordata; class Mammalia; order Primates; family Indriidae; genus Indri; species Indri indri. The sequence goes on along the minus strand of RJWJ010008121.1, from coordinate 23,341 downwards.
TTGTTTACTAAAAAAATGAGAGATTAAAATAAATACATTTTTCTGGCTACTTTTTTTTAGTCCCAAATATGGAAAGATATCTCATCATCATTTCATTTGAGAAGTGTAATACCTTAGTCTGGCTCATGAAACGTCAGTGTCTAGGGAAAGAACAGGTTGAAACCTCTGGTCCCCAATATCAAATTATTTAACAAAAGAGTCCCACAAAATAAACAAAAAAAATCTACCTGGAAAATAAAAGCCATTTTCATCACATCTTGCAATAACCTTCTGGCCTTTGAGGGGATCTGGTTTTTTTGATTTGATTTTCTTTGTTGGGTTTCCTTCCAATTTCTGTTGCTAAAAAAGACAAAACAGTAATAATTGATGAGGAAGAAGTCAAAGCAGATAGCGAAACTCATAAGTTGTGGGTATCCTAGAAATTTCTACTGAGAATCACACTATTGAAGAATTACAGAACATACTTATACTATACTTTGGAGTACTTTCTGTTCTATGTTAATTAAAAACTACCCTTTTGGTATGGAATTTCTGCCCTTCAAAATTTTCATACTTTAGCTCAAGGTAAAAGGAGAATTGCATGACTAATTAAAGAAAAGAGAAATAAGGAAAAATTATAAATACAACTAGAATTCCTGAAATTCTGTGATAGCCTCAAAGCTGGAGAGCAAAGACTACTTCAGAACCATGAGCAACACTGCCACCTTCCTAGAATCGTGTGAGGTAGATGGATCCTTCAACAGAAAAGTCAGTCAGCAATTCAGGAGAGACAAGCATGGAAGCACAACGGTTTACAGAAATACAACACCCTACCCCACCTCTTTAGGACAAAGAAAAACTCTTACATTCACGTCTTACAAAGAGGAGAGAAATTCATAGGCTGAGACGGGCTCATAAATGGATTATCCTTGTTCCTCGTATCTCCTGGTTGGTGCAACAGGGATGCTAGGAGGAAGTGGGGCAGTGCTTTCAAAGTTCTGGGGGAAAATGACTTTCAACCTAGAATTCTAAACCCAGGCAAACTATCAATAAAATCTGAAAACAAAATAAAGACATTTATAGTTATCTCTAAGCAGAAAATTTCCCTTCCCATTCATCCAATCTTCAACTGGCCAGCGTATCACCTTGAGGAGGACCTTGAGGAGGAACAAGTGCTTCTAAGCTATGACTTGTTCCAGTATTGAACAATATTGATCCAGTCATAAAATGTAAACACTGTTTTGTGGTTTTATTTTTTTGAAGAAAAATTTTAAATGTTTACAGTAAGCCTTTGGAAAGAGCAAAAAATTAACAATATAATGGTCTCAGTGTAGCTCTTGGAAGGTTGGAATGAAAGGGGAAAGAAAAAGCACTGGCACAGGTATCTCCACCATGTAGTGTCAGGAACTAAAGAAGATTATGAAATGTGATATATAAAGACATGGAGGCTTGGGGGGGGATGGGTAAATTCACATCTAACAGGTGCGGTGCACTCTGTCTGGGGGATGGGCACACTTGTAGCTCTGACTCAGGCAGTGCAAAGGCAATTTACATGACCAAAGCATTTGTACTCCTGTAATATTCTGGGAAAATAAAAAGAAATAGAGGCTTAAGTAAATTAAATGAAATGTTACAAATGCAGCCCATAGAACTAAAAATAATACAGATATCCAATATTAGAAGTAGGAGAAGGAGTGATGAGAGTGAAATTATCATCTTTTTCATATAGCAAAATAAAATATTGTTTAAATATAATAAATCATAAAATCAAGAAATATATGAAAGAAGTACTTTGATAAAAATCTGGAAATCTCAGAGAGGAAGGAACTGGAAAAGAGAATGCTTTTATTTTTCTGTATGATTGAATCAAAGTCCTGGACTCGCCCCTGAGGAGCATGTATGCAGAAAGGATTCAAAACAGCAAAGGCTTTGAGAATTTGTTTTTACTTTCAAAATATTACAGTGGTACAAATGTTTTTGGTTACATGGATCACTTTTGTAATGCTTGAGTCACAGCTATAAGTGTATCCATCACCCAGATAATGTTCATTAAACTTGTTAGGTAGGTTTTTGCGCATCCTCTTCTCCTCCTTTCCCCTTGCTTGATTTCCACTGAGTTTTACTTCTGTCTGTGCACATATGTGCTCATCGGTTAGTTCCAATTTAATAGTGAGTACTCATGGTGTTTGTTTTTCCATTCTTTAGATATTTCACTTAGCATAATGGTTTCTAATTACATCCAAATTGTTGCAAAAGGCATGAATCCATCCTTTTTTATGACTGAGTAGTATTCCATGATAAACATATACCACATTTTGTTAATCCACTCATGAATTGATGGGCACTTGGGTTGGTTCCACATCTTTGCAATTGTGAATTGTGCTGTAATAAACATTTGTGTGCAGGTGTATTTTTGATAAAATGACTTCCTTTCCAGTAGTGGGATTCCTGGATCAAATGGTAGGTCTACTTTTAGTTCTTTGAGGAATCTCCATACTGTTTTCCATAGAGGATGTACTAATTTGCAGTCCCACCAACAGTGTATAAGCTTTCCTTTCTCTCTGCATGATAGATGCAGGCATCTATCATTTTTGGACTTTTTAATAAAAGCCATTCTAACTGGCTTTAATAAAAGCCATTCTAGCCATTCTCTTGCCTCCAGAGGTTAGTTCACAAATCTTCCCTTTATGCCCCTGAGCAACACAACTGAGTCCTGAGGGGTACAGGATCTGGTCTGTGGGCCTGTCCTCAGATGACTGAAGATCAATCCCTGACTGTGCCAGGGAGAAGCGTGCTGGTCCCGAGTTGCCTATGGGGTGCTCAAAGACGTTTGATGTCTCTCTGCTTTGGGGTATGTGCCCTGCTCTGATGAAGCAGCTAAGCAAGCAGCACTGGGGAGAGTTGGTAAGCAGGGAGCTTACAGTCCACTGCAGGTCTTTAAAAGAAAAGGTTTGAGCCCCACTATCTGTGGAAGCCTTGGGAGGGACAAAGGCACGTGGTGAATGCAGAAATAATATGGTCCCTGCTGCTTCAGCTTGGGTCTATAGTGACAGGAAGCAACTCCAACGGGGCTGGTTGCCTGGTGCTTTTCCTCAAGAAGCTCCCAGTTCACTGACAGCAGCAGCTTTTGAGCTCATGGGGGTAGAAAGGCTCTCTAGAAGCTCAGGAGCCTGCTGACTGCCAGAGATGTGATGGGGGAGAAACAAACCACCCCACCTACCCTTTTTGTTGAACTCCAAGCCTCTCAGGGGTTGATCTCTGTCAATATCTTGCTCCTTCTTATTCTGCTCCACAACTTCTCCCCATGAAATCTCTGGTAGGTTCTGACACTTTTCCCTTGGAATTACACCTGATTTATGTTTGTTTTTTTTTGTTTGTTTTTCATCGAAAACTTTTCCTTCTTTCTGAAACAGCTGATGTTTGGCAGCTGATGTCTCTCATCGGCCATCTTGAAAACTCTACCAGTTTGAGAACTGAACTATAATATAAATGATTGTTCAAATCCCAGACTACCAGAATAAACCCTGAGTGATACAGGCATAAGGCAGACTCGAAAGAAATAGCACAGCATTTTAAAACTGAACTGACATGGGAACCACTGCAATAGAAGCTGAGACAGAACTTACAATCTAAACCTAACCAAGTTTGATGACAACTAAAAAAGTTCAACCTTCTCCAGAGAATCCAGAATCTTAAGATATCATATTCAAAATGTCCATATATAATCAAAAAATGCAACATACAAAAAAAGCAAATGAATATGGCCAATTCTCAAGGTAAAAGGCAATCAATAGATTCCAAAATTGAGATGACTCAGATGTTGGAATGATCAGATAAAGATCTTAAATTAGCAATTACAACCATAGTCCATGAGATAAAGGTAAATACTCTTGAAATGAATAGCAAGGTAGTTTTTATTTCAGCAGAGAAACAGAAACTGTTAAAGAAAAATGGAAGTTTTAGAAGTAAGATATATAATATCTGGAGGGACTCAATAATAGAATTGATACAACAGAAGAAAGAGTGTACTTAAAGACAAAACAACAGAAAGTATCCAATTTGAAGAACACAGAGAAAAAAGATTTAAAAACATGTATAGGGTCCTTACCCTCTTCCCAAAGTCCAGCTCAGTTATAACCTTTCTGGGTAGACATCACCTCAGGAAATTTCAGAAAAAGCAAAAGAAAAGACTGCTTTCGTATTTCCAAATGGCACTACATGAATCAATGTTGGAGTGAATATCATAACTATGTCTACTACATGAAGAAACTAATAGCATCATTTTGATTTGTAAAGTCTGACTCTAAGTTCTATTTTTTTTATGCTTGGTGACTGATCATTAATAGAAAGACCCAATCCCTACTAACTTATCCCCTCAAAATCCTCCAAAGCCTTTGTTCCATCATCTGTAACTCATTATTATTGTTATTATTATTATTTTGGAGACAGGGTCTCACTCTGTGGCCTAGGCTAGAGCGAGTGGCATGATCATAGCTCACTGCAACCTCAAATGTCTGTGCTCAAGTGAACCTCCTGCCTCAGCCTCCTGAGTAGCTGAGACTACAGGCACACAATACCATGCCTGCCTAATTTTAAAAATTTTTTGTAGAGATGGGGTCTCACTATGTTGCCCAGGCTGGTCTTGAACTCTTGGCCTCAAGTGATCCTCTCACCTCAGCCTCCCAAAGTTCTGGGATCATAGGTGTGAGCTGCTATGTGCAGCCTGGAAGTAATGATTTTTAATTCCCAATAAATTTGAGGACCAATGGTCTCATAAAATGTATTAAAAATGAATTACTAGAAAAATTAAAAATAGACATACAGAGGGTTTGGATTCAAGGTAAAATCTATTTAAAGATTCTGAAAAGCAAATATGTAATAGTAAATGGGTTGGCAAAGAAAACAAGAATTCAAAGTACCACCAAACTAGTGATGAGTTAACTATTTTTCCCTCTAGTGTCTCCTATCCTCATCTCAAGCTGGTTTAAAACCCAGAAGTGGGCACCAGAGTGCAGTCAGAAAGAGCTATAGGAGAAGCCCTCTATTTCTAGATTGAGGAATGGGAAAAGGAACTCCTAAAGTTCAGAAAGAATGCAAAAATTCTACCTTTTTTTCCTCCATTTTCGTACCTCAGTCCCCAGGCAATCCTGTGGTAGTGGCAGCAATGTGGTGAGCCCAGAAGAACCAAAACTCTGAAGGAGGGTAAACTTCCTGTATGATTAGTGGCATTGTGATTGCAAGAAGGTGGTGTGAACTCCCATTGTTCTTTCTTTCTCTCCCTCCCTCTCTCTCTCTCTCTCCACCCTCTGTTTGGCTCCAGATACAAGCACATTAAGTAGAAGCATGCAACTGAGCAAGCTAAGTAGAACCCCAGATTTCTGGCTGGAGAACTGGAAGGAGGATCCCTAGGGAAGCAAAAATTACTAGAAAGATCATTTATATAGAAAAGGGAAGGCCAAATATAACCTAATAGCAAACCAGACAAAGATATCACAAGAAAAGGAAACTATAGACCTATATTCATCATGGACATAGGTGCGAGATCTGCAAGAAAATGTCAAATAAATCCAGCAACATATAAGAAGGATTATACACAATGGCCAAGTAGGATTTATTGTAGGAATGCAAAACTGGTTTAACACTCGTATTAATAGAATAAAGGACAACAATTAATGTAATGCACCACGTGAACAGAATAAGAGATAAAACCACACGATTATTTCAATGCATGGAGAAAAAGCATTTGACAAAATCCATCACCTTTTCATGATAAAACTTTCAATAAACCAGGAATAGAAACGAACTTCCTCAACTTGATAAAAGGCACCTATGAAAAGCCTACAGACTACATCATACTTAATGTTGAAAGACTAGATGGTTTCTTCTCAAGACCAGAAACAAGTCAAATCAGTCTTGTTACTTCTATTCAACATTGTTCTTGAGGTTCTAGCCAGTACAGTCAAGAAAGAAAAAATAAAGGCCTCCAGATTGGAAAAAGTAAAACCGTCTTTATTCATAAATGATATGACCCTATGTGTGAAAAACCCTAGGGAATTCACCTAAAAGCTAGAATTAATAAGTTCAGCAAAGTGTCATGTTACAAGATAAATAAATAGAAAAAAAATTGTATTTCTATGTACTAGCAATGAACACTCTGAAAACAAAATTAAGAAGAATTCCACTTATAATAGCATCAAAAAGAATATAATAGGAATAAATTGATCAAAATAAATGAAAGACCTATACACCAAAAACTATAAAATATCACCGATATCAAAGATCTAATAAGTGGAGTGATATACCATGTTCATGGATTAGAAGACTTGATATTATTAAGATAGCTATTTTTCCCAAATTGATCTGTTAGACTTAATATAATTTATATCAAAATCCCAGAAAGTTTTTTGTTTGTTAATTTTTGTGAGTTTTTTGCAGAAATTGAGAAGCTGACCCTAAAATTTACACGTAAATACAGAGGACCTAGACAAGCGAAAACAATTTTGAAAAAGAACAAACTTGGAGGACTTATACTTTTTGATTTCAAAAATTATTATAAAGCTACAGTCATTAAGAAAGTGGTACTAACATAAGGATATTGGATGTTGGGCAGGGGGGAGGGGAGGGGGAGGAGGGGACGGGTATATGCATACACAGAGAGTGCAATGTGCACCATCCGAGAGATGGACACGCTCGACACTCGGACTTGGGGGGAAGGGGGGGCAAGGGCAACATACGTAACCTAAATATCTGTACCCCCATAATATGCTGAAAAAAAAAAAAGGATAGTCATACAGATCAATGGAACAGTATTGAGAAGCCAGAGATAAATCTTTATATTTATAGTCCATTGGTTTTGGACACTTTGAAAAAAATTTGACAGTTTCTTAAAAAATTAAACTTACCATATAACCTAGAAATACCACTATAGTATTAGGTATCTAGCCAAGATAAATGAAAACTTATAATAATACAAAAACTTGCATGCAAGTGTTCATATCAGCATTATTCACAATAATGAAAAGGTGGAAATAATTCAAATGTCCATTAACTGGGGAATGGATAAACAAAAGGTGGTATATCTATACAATGGAATATTATCCAGCCACTTATTAATATATAAAAAATGTACAGAAAATGAAAATTTATAGAGACAGAAATTGATTAGTGGTTACCTGGAGCTGAGGATGTGAACAGAGATTGATTGCAAATGGGTGTGAAGGATCTCACTGGGATGATGATAATGTTCTAAAACTGGACTGTGATGTTGGTTGACAACTTTGTCAGTTTTACTAAAGATCATTGAAGTGAAACAAGTAAATTTCTTGATGTGCAAATTATACTTCTACAAATCTTTTTTTTAAAGGTAAAAATAGGTGGTCGTTTATTTTTGTTCGCTCTCTGTAACTGCTCACTGTGTTTTGCATATACTGTAGTGGGCTGAATGAGTGAATGAGCACAGAAGCTTCTGAATCTCCTTTTAAATAAAAAGATGAGCCAAATAGGCCTTTTTTTCCAAATTGCTACACTGCAGAAACTGGAGATTTTTTATCCTGGATTTTTCCTCATTTTTTTTCTTTCTTGACTGTTAACTTATTAATTCTTGGGTTTCTTAAAGAAATGAGTCCTCCATGCCAATTAGAGTGCCCAGTGAAATCATTCTCTAGTGTTTCCTTTTCACAGCCCATCGAATGCTTCTCTTCCTCATGATACAAAGCCCACTATAAAATGTTTTCACAGGCATTTGGATGCCACCTTTTGCAGTGCTATAACTGTTTAGCTATAGCTATGTGTTTGCCGTGCTATAGTTACATCATAAATAAAGTATTCAATGCATACTTTATGAGTTCACCTGCAGGCCTCCACTTGAGGAATTCTCTAATTTATGAGGCAATTGACTATAAAAATTTAAATAACTTCAGGCAGTCTGAACACCATTTACTCTTGGGTCATTATTCATGATCAATGCAGTTTGGGTTCTGGAAATAAGTGGGCTCACTTCCATGGTGCCCCGATGTGACTGGGTTCTGTTGCAGCCATCTATCATTTGGGTCTGTTTAGAGATCCTTTCAGGTTCATTAAAAGAAGTAGGAGTACGGTTTATATACTCAGAGATGAAAACTTAGAGCCAGGTCTTCAGAAGTGAAGAATTAATATGCTAAGGGGTTAATGCCTCTTAAAGGAATTATGGGATATTATCAAGTCTTCAGACTTGTGTTGCTTGCAGCCTCTGTAGCCATGGACAAAAATGTGCAGTGAACTCTACTCTTTTGTTTATGATGCTCCCATTTAGCCAAATTTTTCTTGGGTCCCTCCCTTCTCATAGATTTTGTACTTTTACTGAGGCTGTCAGTATGTCAAAGAGAATGATCCAACATCACTGGCAGAAGGTGAATGTTACCTGCTTATTCTTGAGCTTTTGCCCAAGGGGAAAACTCAAGCACTCCTTCCTGTCGGAGATTCAGAATGGTCTATTGCAGTCTGAAAATGACCTCAAAGGGAGGAGCCTCAGCCAGGAGACAGAAGAAATAGGATTGAGTGCTGCCCACGTGGATGTACAACTTTGGGGAATCTTTTAACCTTCCCGGGCTTCGGTTTCTGCATATGCAAAATGAGGGGACAAATGAAATGATCTCCAACACCCTCTAGTTCCATATTTCTGTCCAGGAGGGTCTGATTATGCACTCCTACTGAAACTATCAGGCCATGTGTATACCAGGACAGGGACACAAGCATGCTATCCCTGCTTGCAGTTTCTACAAGATGAGGGAAATGTACTGGCCAGAACTGGGAATGTGAGTAGCACAGTTTTTCCGTCTTCATACTCCAAAGAGATGTCCACACCACAGTTTCCTACAGTCAGCTCTTCAATGGAAGACTCAATGGCAAGTATTCTAATAATTGCTAGAATTTAGAATCTTGAGAATCTGGAACATGCCAAGTCATTAATAAATTGGCTGTTGCTTAAAAACCTCACCTTAACAAAAAGTTTAACTTCTAAAGCCACTTTGGTTCAAGCCACCAGTGTTCACATCAAAAACCAATTGGCCAGGGATGTACTTTTGGGCGCTAAGGCCACCAGATAGCCTCCCTGCCTGCAGACGAATAACAACCTGTAATTCCACAAAGCTGTGTGCATCAATTCTAGAAAGACATTCTTCCTCTTTAGATTTCATCAGTATGACAGGTCACTTATTAGAACCTATGCATAGATACTTTAACAGTTCCTTTTAAAAATTCAGAATGAGTAGAGTCACATAATTTATTTAACTAGCCTTCTTTTATCTTTAGATTCCAAATATTGATTCTCTCAATGTTCCAGCCAGAAGCTAACTGGAGAGGTTGCTTTCTACATTTTCAGAATGGGTCTGGAGGAACAAATCTGTGAATTAAGTTGCCTAAAATAATCAGAGAACTCTTTTTTTTCTCTAGTTTCACTCACTTCCCAATTCATCTAATATGGAAAAGCCATTTGCTCTGTGAGGACCTTCCTCTTGCATGTGCTACAGCAGTGAACGGTAGCAATGCAGAGTGCTATGGCATTCATTCTTAACACTGCAAATGCTGCCTAAGGAAATGTCTTTCCAAGTGGCTGAAAGTATGCACCTGTGAGTTCATCTGAAAGGACCAGGACAGATATTAAAGCACTTTGTACAAGGAACTCGTATTTATTCTGCTTTTGTTTCCAACCCTTATTACTAATGGCAAGAGTTCATTTCTGGTTGATTCCACGGCATGGAGCTCTATGGAGAACCATTCACTGCAGCCTACTTAATGATGCATTTGTACCGTAGCACAGTCAATGCAGCTCCACCACAGATAAAGCTGAGTAGCCATGGCAAAGCAAAGCAAGCTCGCCAGGCCAGCTTTAAGACAATGGTTCATCCCACGAAATAGGACATGGGCTTCCTAGGATGAAAAGACATCTCATCAGGGCAGCTAGACATCCCATCCCTTTAGTCAGAATATTGATGACTTTGTTTCATAAAAATGATGTCCTGCTGTTTTTGAATCTTGCCAAAGACTTCAGGGGCACTATATAGCCCATGCCAAAGAACATCCTTCAACCATGTTCCTTTCCTGTCATATCTCACCTACATATACACACAAAATACAAACCATGGGGTCTCAAGGGAAATACATGGGTGACAAGAGAGTCGGGGGGGTGGGTAGGGGGGAGACAGAGGACCGGGAAGGAGAGAGAGTGTGCACAAGAAATACTAGCACTAAATAAATAAGCCGCCATATCTAGGCTTAGACACATGAGAACAGCTGCATGCCAGTTTCAGTTAGGAAGTCCCACGAGCTATGACACTGCAGTAGGGATGCTGGGTACCGGGTAATTTGATTTGGACTTGTCTACAAAATTCAGATCATCCAATTCACTTCGTTGCCAGATTCAATCACCAGGTGACATGGACTAGGGATCTAAATAGTGACACTCTCCTTTCATTACATGACTTAATTCCAAGGGCACATTCTTGGGCTTTCATTGGTGGAGATAGTGAAGTTACTAAATGTTTGATGCTTTAAAATTTTCCATTTGACAGGCAACATGCTTCTTTCCTCACTGGGCATAGAACACATTTCTATGATTTAACTAGAACTGGTCTTTGGCTCAAAATCTTGTCAAAAAACTACTATTAAATATTTTTCCTGGCCGGGTGCGGTGGCTCACACCTGTAATCCTAGCACTCTGGGAGGCCGAGGCGGGTGGATCGCTCAAGGTCAGGAGTTCGAGACCAGCCTGAGCAACAGAGAGACCCCGCCTCTACTAAAAAATAGAAAGAAATGATCTGGACAACTAAAAAATATACATATATATAGAAAAAATTAGTCGGGCATGGTGGCACATGCCTGTAGTCCCAGCTACTTGGGAGGCTGAGGCAGAAGGATTGCTTGAGCCCAGGAGTTTGAGGTTGCTGTGAGCTAGGCTGACACCACGGCACTCACTCTAGCCCAGGCAACAAAGCGAGACTCTGTCTCAAAAAAAAAAATATTTTTCCTGCCCCAAATCATTGAACTCTGCCACACACAATCGCCAAACTGTCCTAGCCACAGCTTCAACATGCTTCTCTGTCCACGTTTGTCCGTAAGATTAAGTAAAGTCTGTGACTGCTCTAACTAATCAAGGTCACGCGTGAAGGGTCAGGCAGGTTCTGCCCTTTCCTCTGTCCAGGAACCCTGGTGATGAGACCAGAACATTCACAAACTGTCTCTGTGAATAATCTAACCCCCTTTAAAACTTTGATGAAGAGGATAGGGCCAGCCTGCAGTGTTTTGAGACTCAGGGCAACAGAGAAGAGTTAATCACTCTGAAAGTGAAATCTCTAATCAAACATTCATAAATAGCAACTTCAAGGGCTTTTATGAAAAGATGAATGTGTGTGTGTATGTGTCCTGTAGCAGCAAAGGAACCTAATAAATATGTATTATATTAAAAAAAAATACCAAAGCTATTTGCCTAGCTTGAAAAGCAAACCTATAACATCTTCTCAGGGAATATTCTCTCATTGCTCTTTTAGAGAAAAATCAAAGAGAGAAAATTTTGAAATATTTAAAGTTACTGAAGCTTTGGGATTTGCAATTCAGGTGTTACTGATACAGTTATCCATCTCCTGCCACTCCAGAGATGAACAACAGCCACACATTGGAGCCACTTTTGTGCCGTTGCCTGACGTATGGACCACTACCAGCTACCTACTTTATACAAATATCTCACACAAGAATGTGACCTTTAAGAAAACTTTCCAATACATGTACCTCTTGGCTGGCTATCCCTCCTCCACCCACTTGCTCCCCAAATTCATTCTCTGTCCTTCCCCTGCCCTGCTCTGTGCCCAGAGGCTGGCCCCCAAGTACTATACCTATGTCTCTAGCTGGCTGGCTTCTGGAAGGGGCAGCCCAAGTGAGGCACTGGCAGAGACTGGAAGGCAGGAGAAGGAGAAAGACCTGGGAGCTGGTTTCCTATCCCCTCCTTGCTCTGTGTCTCTAGGATTCCCTCCCATCCTGCCAGTGGACTTGGCTCTTCCTTCCCCTGCCCCTTCATGTCTAGGGGTGTTGACAACTCCCTGCTACTGCAAGTACCTGGATGCCTCAATATTCCCCATGGATGGCCTTAGACCTGCCTACCTTCACCTCTGCAGAGTCCTTTTGTTAACATTGCTTCACGTTGAATTGACTGAACAGGATTCTGTTTCCCGACTGGCCCCTGCTGCTAAGCCCACCACATTCAGCTCTCTTTCTCCAAACAGGGAGGGTAAAGACTGTCTCCAAGCCTGTTTAGGGTGCTAGCATAGAATTCATGACTCAGAACAAAGATAAACATAGAGGCAGGAGGCTGCTGGGGTCTGCCCAGCTGAAATCTCCAGTGAGGACGGTTGCCTTTAACTTTAGAATGAAAAGACAACCTGGCTGTGGGGTTTTTGTCATCACAGGAATCCCCAGGCCTGACACCCACCTTCCCACTCCTGAACATCAGGACACTAGACAGAAGACTTTTCTGTCTTCTGTCAGATAATAGAGTTTGGGGGAATTTTTCTACCTTTCTTTGAATTTCCTCCAGTGACTGGTGTTCCTGAGCAGGATGCTCTCCTTAAATATCAGCTAACTGGCACAACAGTGAGTTGGCATTGTCTCTTTGATATCCTCTGACTGTCTCTGAGCTTTCAGAATCACCCTGGCCACACCTTCTACACCAACCATAGGGGCCCATCCAGGGTCCCATTTCCAGATGCTAACTTATCACTGCAGTGCTGTGTGGACACAGCGGGGCCTGAATGTGCACGTGTCATGCTTTCTGTGATGGCAACATCATCGAAGCACAAGATAGACTTTTTAAACTCCCGCCCCCACACAAGGAGATCTTATTCTATTGAGAATAGTTCACAGCTGCTAGGAAGCTAGTCTTCCCACCAGATCCAAATATCATCAGAACAGCCTAAAGTTTTAACTAGCAGAATGAGAAAGGCCTACTAATCAGTTAAGGTGTGATGCCTCTGACCTCCCTTTAAAGAGGGAATCTTAAGAAGTGTAAAAAAAAAAAAAATATATATATATATACATATATATATACATATATATATATGTATATATATATATATATATGGGTTACAATGCAAGAATAACAATTGGTCCAGTTACTGTTAGGGAGCACAAATAACAACTGAATATATTCTGGCTTCATTTTATATAACTCAAAGAAATTTCCTCTAAGTCTCCTCAGCTAACACTCTCCTGCATGGATAGTATCAAAGTCACAAATGAGCATAATGTTCTCAAGTCCAAATGGTCTCTCTCCTTCTCTTCATTCTCCCGGTTCCATCTCACCCAATCTCACCCCTACCCCCTCTTTATGTGCATTTTCCTAACACACTCCTTCTTCTGGATAGTTTTTCATGGAGCAGAGTGCTTGATTCACCATTCCTAAAGGCTACAGACTCCAGATTCCTTGGCAGTTATGGCTTTCAGAAGTAACCATGTGCAGCCAGCTGTTTGGGTAAATTTCCAAGGCTTCCTTTAGGATTGCTTACAGCTTAAAAAGTTTTTTTGGCTCCAAATTTTCTAAGGCAGTCAAGGTTATGGGTAGAAGAGCCCTTTAGATCTTTCTGGGCCTGGATTCCGTAGGATTTGCTCTGGAGAACAATCCTTATTTCCTAAGGAAATGTTGCAGGAGAGCATGGCTGGGCTGCTGTAGACCAGGCCCCCAGGGAGCTATGCAAGTTTCATTATAGTTCACAGACACCATTGGCGAATGCCACTACAGCTCAGCTCTGAGGGCTCAGGACTGGCCAATGAGGATGAAATCTGCAACCACAGCAATATGAGGGGTGCTGATGAGGAGACTTTCCAAGAGGAATTAAACATTTTAAACTTAAGATTTCTCCTTTCATTATGTGGTCAGTAAGCAAAGCACCTGTCTCCAGGGACACCACAAAGCCGGTGGATTATGCACCATGGATTCCATACAATCATGGAATGTGTCCAGTGTAGGATGCTGGGCAGAGCAGGTGAGAATAATGGTTCTCACCTTAGGTCTGATCTGGGGCCAGCCAGGGACTGCCAGTCGAAGCCAGAGTGTAAAAAAGTAGGCACAGGCTACCTGGACATTTGCAGGCACATCTTCTCCACCTCTGGTCCTCACTGACAGAAAAATCACGAATCTGTCCCAAACTCAGGAACCAGCGGGGCAACTATGCTAGGTGCCAACATCACTCCAGGATGTGCCCTGGAGCAGGCCAAACACAGTGATCATATCATTTTGGTTTTTTTTTTTAAGAGACAACTCTGTTGCCCAGACCTCCTAAATACCTGGGACTACAGGTGTGTGCCGCCACAACCAGCTAATTTTTAAATTTTTTGTATAGATGGGGTCTCAATATATTGCCCAGGCTGGTCTCAAACTCCTGGCCTCAAATGATCCTCTAGCCTTGGCCTCCCAAAGTAGTAAGATTACAAATGTGAACCATTGTGGCTGGCCACACGTGGGCACTTTTTATTGGATCCCCCTCCAGAAGAATTTTGACCACCTTTTGCTGCACATTATCAATAAACATTAAGGGGGCTTAATGATTAACAGGTTTCTTCTCCTCCAATTTTCAATCATTGATCAAATCTTTGGCCTTTGCTAAAAGAATGTAAAATGAGATTCTATTTATATTCAAATAAGTAAAAATGATTAGCATCCGTGATGACTTTTCCACCTCAGGATCTCAGAAGGCCTTGCAATCTTGATCATTGTTCCCAACCAGTGTTTATTGCACTGGAGGTTGAGACCTCTTAGTGGTCATGAAATCAAATCAATGTGGCATGATAAAAATGGAATTGTCAAATCTCAGAATGTGTCATGCATGGTAAGAAGTATTATTTTAAGGAAACTACGTACAGAAGCTTCCATTGCAGAGGGCCATGCTAAGAGTAGAAAGAATGCTGAAGAGAAGCTGCCAAATATGACTCCTCCTTCCCCAATTCATTACCTGCGGGCAACTGTCCTGGACACGTGCAAGTCCCCTGAACAGAGGGTGGGGGCTTTGGACACCTGTGCGGGGACAGGGCAGTGAAGGGAGAGCTCCAGCCCTTGACCAAGAAGGGGGTGGCAGTGGACCCAGTGATGCCATTGCACAAACTAAATGCCTTCGCCCACTCTTGCTCTCCACTCTCATCCCACAATCTTTCTCCTCACCTTCCCTATGAAGATCTGGAAACAAAAGTCTTCACTTCCTATATTGACCTTCTAGATTTCTACCCACCCTTCCAACCACTACAAACTGGCTCCTGCTCCCACTGTTCCACTGACATTGTTCTGGCCAACATCACTAATGAGCTCCCTCTTGCCAAATCGAATGGCTTTCAGACATCATTCTGTATGACTTTTTGAAACTCCCTGATAATAGCTTTAATAATGGAAATAGCGATCAAAGATAATATACCTTGAGCACATTTACTGCTGAGCACTTAGTGCTGTGCTCTGCCAGAAGCATGCGATGTGTGTTGTCCAACAACCATCTTTTAGGATGGTACCTTGATTTCCCTATTCTAAAGATGAGGAAATGAGGCTTAGAAGGCCTGAGGAGATCACACAGCTAGAAAGTGGCAGAACTGGGATTTGCATTCGGGTCCGCCTGACTCCAGAGCCAGTGCTCATAACCACCTCCTGCCCCTGGCTCACACCATCGCTCTCTGTCCTGGGCCTCCTGCTTCTCTCACTTTTCTGTCTTGGTCCCTTCCACTGTCTCTTCCTCCTCGCTCAGACTCAAATGACTTCCGAATCTATCTCCTTAACTCGGACCTCTCTCCTAAGCTCCAAACATGTGGCTGTCTACTGGCCTTCCTCACCCAGACACCCCATGGACACCTAAGAATCAAGGGAGCTCAAAGTGAATTACCCTTCCCTGAAAATCTGCTCATTCTTTCACTTTGCCTCCTCTTCTCTGTTTGTTCTTTCATTTATCCACTGAAATATTTACACATGCCTATGAGCTGCCTGGCACTATTCAGGCACTGGGAGTACCTAGAACACAGCAGACCAAGCCCCATCTTACTCTAGTGGGGAAGACATACCATAAACAAATGTGTATGTGATGTCACAGAGTAAAATGTATTGTGAAGTAAACAAAAATGTGGAACAGGGTTAGAGGATGGTAGGGTGATTAGATGAGCTGGCCAGGGAACCCCTGCCTCAAAGGAAGGATGGAAGTGTTTGACATTGCCTCTGTCCCTCTGTCATCCAAGACAGAAGTTCTGTGGGCATCTTCAACTTTGATCTGTGGCTCACCCCACACATTCAACTTTCCAGCTATCCATGTCTCTTTTACTTATTTCTCCCCCTCACCCCACTGTTCCTGCTTTGCTCGAGGACTCCTCAATGGCAGCATTGCACCTGGTTTTTGTCTTTTACATTGGGCCTCATCTTGCTGACAAAATAATCTTTCTAAGACACAAATCTGTTAATGTCTTTCACTTGCTGAAAACCTCTCCCTGGGTAGCCATTTCCTACAGGGATAAGTCCCCGGTCCCAGCAGAGAGTTCCAAGTTTCTCATTCCCTTTCCCATCTTATCTCCTGCCACACTCCTTGGTGGGCATCCTCTGTTTGTCCCCACCTCCCTGCCTTTGCAAGAGCTATTTCTTTCACTCAGAACACTTCTCACTGCCCAATCCCCAAATCTTATGCATCCTTCCAGATTATTTCCCTGTGGAAGACTTCCCCAACTCCCCAGTCAGAATAGCTCACGTTTTCCTGTCTTCCAGTTGTTCTATGGGTATGCCTCTGCTGTGGTATTTATAATGCTCTACTGTAAGGATCTGGGTTTCATTCATTCAATGCGCATTTACTGAGTGCCCACTGTGTACCAGGCTCCATCCACTCTTGGTACCCTGGATACAGCTACAAATAAGGCCAGACCAGGTCTCAGATCTCACAGAGGTTATGTTTTGTTCCAATGTCTCCTCCACTAGGATGGTGCCATGTCTTCAATGCAGTGAACAAATCCCCATTGTGTATCCAATACATAGTGTCAATTAATAGAACAATTAATTTAATTAATTTATGTCCTATGAACAATGAACTTTTGATTGCCAGAATTCCAGACAAATTCGGTAGAATACACTGTCTTTACTCTGAATCACAGGAGGTTTGTTTTCATTCCATTAGCAATACTTCCTGTTTGCAAATTTAATATAAAGTATAGATAAAAGAACAATGCTAGCAAATTCTGCTGTTAGGCAGTGGTGGTTCAACATAGAAAGAGGCCATCATTTTGGGACTAGTAATGGTCTGTCTCCCCTATTAGAATGAGGGCAGGACTTGGTCTGCTATGTTCTTGGTACCAACATTGTTTAGAACGGTGTTTGGCATCTCACAGGCACTCATAAATATTTCAGTAGATAAGTGAAAGAACAAGCAGACCGGAAGAAGCACAATGAGAGGAACACATATTTTCAGGGAGAGGTAGGCAATTCACTTTTGGTGCTTTTGATTTTTCAGTGCCCACAGAGCATCAAGGGGAGGAAGGCCAATAGACAGACAAAACGCTTGGAGGTATCAGATGCTGCCTCCCAAAGAAACACTTAATGACTCTTTGAAGAAGTCATTTTCTTTGAATAACATTAGTAGAAATATGATGTTTTGTGATAATATTTTTGCATTTTGCACAAAAGACATAGTTTTTTACACAGAAGTAAAAAATGTGATTTGAGGGCAAAAAATAAAATGAAAGAAAAACAAATAAATAAAATGAACACAAGAATCTAGAGCATCAAAATCAGAATTTAAAACCAGGTAAAACCAGTATCACTTGGCAAAGACTGAATCCAAAATGATGAACCCCAAAGGTCAGATCTTTGAGGATGATTTTCAGACTATCAGATGGTGAATACCCAAAAATTATCTAGGATTCAGTAAGATTTTGGATGAACTATTCCACATCTGTCTTAGTTTTGTATTGATAAAACAGAATATCACAGACTGAATAATTTTTAATAAACACAAATTTATTGGCTTACAACTATGGAGGCTAGGAAGTCTAAGATCAGGGGCCAGCCTCTGCTGAGGACCTTGTCACTGCATCATGACTTGGCAGAAGGCACCATATGGGAGAGAGAGAGAGTGCAAGAGAGGTCTAAACTCATTCTTTTTATAAGGAATCCACTCCCAAGATGATGGCATTAATCCATTTATGAGGGAAGAGCCTTTATGGCCTAATCACCTCTTAAAGGTCCCACTTCCCAACACGACTGATTGGGGATGACATTTCCAACACATGAACTTTGGGGGACAAGTTCAAACCACAGCAATGTCCATACACAACCACAGGCAGTTCGGAAAGGGAGTTTTATACTGGCGATTTAGAGCCTCCATATGTTCATACCCTTTGATCCAGAAATACTACTTCCAATACTGTATCTTAACAGAATAATTCAACTATATGCACCATAGCAGTCATGAAAACATTATGTGAAAGAGTAGAAAACTGGAAAATAAGCCAAATACTCAACATTCAGTGAAGAATTTAATGAACCAGGTATATTTCCATCATGAAATATTATATAACCACCAACCGTATCAATCTGAAGATTTAGTAAAAATACAGAGAAAGTTTATGCAATAATGCTAAATTAAAAAGCAGAATATCAACTAATTATGGACACTCTGACTGCATCAATGCAAAAAAACATTTATTTGAGGAGGAAAAAAACCATTTATTTGAGGAGGAAATGCTCCAAAATGGTAGCAATGAGGCAGATTATAAATCATTTTTTCTTTTTAGAAACTTTGTTTTATTAATAATAATAATGATAATTGCTAACAGTTACTGGGGGCTTTTAATACTACACATGCTCATTTGGTCTTCATAACAACCCTATGAGACATATACTATTAATACTGCTATTTTATAAGTAAGAAAATCTATGTTTAAAGAGAATGAGTACCTAGCTAAAATCATACAGAGATTAGATGGTACATCTAGGGATAGTCCGTGATCTGGGCTCCTATCAAAGTCAAGGCTTTTTTTTTTTTTGAGACAGAGTCTTACTCTGTTGCCTGGACTAGAGTGCCATGGCATCATCCTAGCTCACAGCAACCTCAAACTCCTGGGCTCAAGCGATCCTTCTGTCTCAGCCTCCCGAGTAGCTGGGACTACAGGCACGCGCCACCATGCCCGGCTAATTTTTTCTATATATTTTTAGTTGTCCGATTAATTTCTTTCTATTTTTAGTAGAGCCGGGGTCTCGCTCTTGCTCAGGCTGGTTTCGAACTCTTGAGCTCAAACAATCCGCCCGCCTCAGCCTCCCAGAGTGCTAGGATTACAGGCGTGAGCCACCGCACCCGGCCTAAAGTCAAGGCTTTTAATCACTATATTATATTTCTATTTACTTTTGTTTTTCAATTAAAAGATGCATTATTTTAAAAATAAGGCCATAGTAAAATCAAATGTCATTTCCTTTCTGGTGAAAAAGTACTGAAACCTTAACTGGATTGGCTCTAACTCTTTTAGAAATCAGTGTGGTGCAGAGTGAGAGACAAGAGGCTAACGTAGGGATGGCAATGACCCCATGGCACCCACCTCTTCCAGTGCCTTGTTCAAATAATTCTTCTTGGCAGCCTCCTGGAGTTCCATTGCCTGATGGATGTACATTTTCCCAGTTAGGATTTCATTTTCTAGCATCGACAACTCTTTCAATGAAATGGGCCAATTCAACCGTTCTAATGCCTGGTTTAAAACTGTCTTGTTTTCCAAGTACTGCATTGGTTTGTTCGCGGCTAACCTAAAAAATAACAACAAAGAAGAAATAAAAGGTGAAGAAAATGACCATAATAAAAACAGTATGGTAGGATGGTTTCTCAATAAATCCTCCTCTGAGAAACATTTGTTGAAGCAGTTGTCAGATACCAGATGACAGAGTCATAGCCATGTCCTCTGGTCTATCAGGACTTTGGTAGCTTCCAAAGGTTAAAAAGAACCATTTCTATGACTTATGGTAGGCACTTATCGCTATTACATTTGATTATTTGATTTTAAAGAAGTTTGATAAACAAAAATTTTTTCAGCAATTTTTTTCTGCATATTTGGAGTCTATTCCCTTCTCCTTAGGCCTAACATCTGGCAGAAACAAACATGAGCTTCAAAGAGATTTCATGTAAGTATGCCTAGCAGTGACTCTCAAAAACAAAGCGAAGTAAAGCAAAGCAAAACAAAACCCAAATATTTGCTTTACTGCAGTAATTCTTATACTTGCTCATTTTAGCTATTTTGATCTCCTTTCCTCCTTATAGGCTTAAATAGGCCTAAAGCTACTGGCTTTGCTGTTTTGGTCCGCAAGGCACAGAAGCTAAACTTTCTATGGCTGATGAACAGAAGGACTCCAGAGGAATCTAGTGTGGTGTGATGGCCCAGGTCCTGGATTCTATTTCCAGTCCGAGCTGCTTCTAAGTCAGAAACTCCTGGAAGAGGAGAGGCAGGGAGAAAGAAAGCATTTCATAATTATCATTCTCTTACTGCTGAAAGCATCAGTTATTCCTTTAAATGTCAGATGTTAGAAGAGTACTGCCACAGGACTCAATCCACAAACAAAACCTGTCTTCAGAACAGCAAAAATTCTTAATAAAAATCTAAATTGGAATGATATCGGCAAGACGATGGAATAAGAAGCCGCAGGCCCTTATTCCCCCACAAACACAGACTTAGCAACAATATAGGGATCAAATTGCCTTTGTGAGACTTCGAGAAAGCATGTAAGAAGTTGCAGCGCCTCAGACAAGTACAACATCAGGAAGGGTTGTGTCAAAGAAGGTAAGAAAGTTTGTTGCATTTTGCTTGCCCTAGCTCCTCCCCTCTCTCCCTGGAATAGCACAATGCAATTGGAAGAAAACTCCCAAATCCTGGCTTCTCCCTTGGAGAGGAGAGTGAAATGTGCACGCAAAATTCTTGTTTTTTTGAGGGGCTGCCCCCACAACTGGTCTCTGTCTTGCCTGACTCAGTGCTGACAGGAACGGTGATATATTTTGGGAGCCAGATTGGGGGCCACACAACAAAAGAGTGCCACAGCTTGTTATAGCATCAGAGATATTGCAATACTGCCGAGAGACACCAGCAGGTGCAAGAAATTATAGGCTCCTGAGAAAATCAGAGGCAAACCTATTTAACTGGGACATTGCACACACAGCTCAGAGAAGACAAATCCCCAGAAAAGGTTTGAGAGATCCATAGAATCTCTAAATGGCATGACTGGTGAAGGTCTTCCCCTGTAAAAATTCAATCTGTAAAAACTGGGAGAAGTGGCTGTTTTTTCAAAAGCCCTAATCTCAACTAAAGGCATGCAAAGATATGGAGAAAGGCATAGAAAGATATGGGGAAATGGCCCAATCAAAGGAATAAAATAAATGTCCAGAAACTGATACTAAAGAAATGGAGATATATTGATTACCTGACAAAGAATTCAAAACAATCATCTTAGTGATCCTCAATGAGCTAAAGGACAACATAGACAACTACGGGAAATCAGAAAAGTGATGCATGAAAAAAATGAGAATATCAGCAAAGAGAGAAACTATATGAAGAACCAAACAGAAATTCTGGAGCTGAAGATACAATAACTGAATTTAAAAATTCACTAGAGGAGTTAAACAGCAGATTTTATCAAGCAGAAGAAAAAAAATCAGTGAACTTAAAAAATTGATTTTAAGACATAAACTGTCATGAGAGACAAAAAGGATATTATATAAGGGTAAAAATCTATTAGGAAGATATGATAATTATAAATATATATGCACTTAACATCAGAGCTCTCAAATATGTAAAACAAACTTTGACAGAATTGAAGGGAGAAATAGACAGCAGCTCACTAATAGGAGACTGCAATACTCCACTTTCAATAATAGATAGAAAAACTACACAGAAGATCAATAAGGAAACAGAGGACTTGAACAACACAGACCAGTTAGACCTAACTGACATATATGGGACACTCTACCAAACAATGGCAGAATACACCTTCTTTTTAGGTGCACATAGAATATTCTGCAGGATAGATCATATGTTAGGTCACAAAACAAGTACTTAAAACTTTAACAAGATTCAAAGCATGCAAAGTATCTTTTCTGACCAAAATGGAGACAAGACACAATTACTAATATCAGAAATCAAAGCAGAGACATTACTATTACAAAAATCAAAAGAATCACAGAGAAGCAACATGGGACACGCGGAGTGAAGGAGAAGGTGACCGGGTGATATGTTCCAGCAAGATCGAAGGGATCTGTGGGGAGGCATCTACACACAGGGAAGATTAGGAGGATAGAGTGCTAGGGTGTTGCGCTTACCCCACAGGCACTGTGGCTGAATTGTGAGAGGGCTCCCTCCACCACCACAGGCCTCTGTCTGGACAGACTGGGGAGCTGTCTAGAGTCTGTGCAGAGCCATTGCACAAGATAACAGGCACACCAAGGATCTGGTAGCAGCTGATCCTGGGTTTCTGCAGCTGACTTTATCCTGTGCTCTCAGGTGCATGGTGCCAGGTCTGCACTGGACTCAGCTTTGCAGCAGTAGCCTTCACATTACCCCCACCGGCTGGGGGAGGGAGTGGATGGAGTAGAGGCTCCTCCGACCTGTATCACAGCTGTGACTGGAAGCCATGTGCCCCTCCCCTCCAGTGCTGCAGGATCTGAGCAAAGGAGTTGCCTCAGATGCTTCAGGCCCCCACCTGGAAGCTTTCGGAGACTGCTTCAGTAGGACCTAGCAGGGTGGGGAGAACTCCACAGTCCCTGGGCCACTGGAACTGACCTCCACCTGTGTGGCTTGGCATCTGCAGTTCCCGAGCCTGCAGAACAGCCTGCCACCTATGCGGACCTGTCTCCGTGCCCCAGGTTGGAACAGCCCACCACCTCTGTGGCCCTGTCTCCATGCCCCAGGTGGAAACAGCCAGCTGCCTGTGTGGCCTTGCCCGCACAGCACTGGTTCTGGCTCTGAGGCCCTGCTTTTGGCTTTTTCCCAGTTCCAGCTCTGAGGCTCTTATGCTGGAGCCCAAGGCTCCAACCCTTTGGCCCCAGACTTCCCACCAGGCAACGGACACTGCCCCCATGATTCCAGAGTTGCACCGGGACACCAAGACCTCACCTCTGATTCTCCACCACTGCTGCAGGGCCAGTGGAACTGCCCCAAGGCCGAACACCCTGCCAGGGATCCCCCAGCCTTGAGCTGCTATTACACTTGAACCTGGTTCAAGCAAATGCCCACAGCCCAGAAACCCACAGCCACTGCCTAGATAGCTTCGCCCAGCTGTCACTGTAACCTGTGTGAGGAAACCCCAGGAAGAGCAATCCCCACAGTGCCAACTTCCATGGAGAGGGTCTCACCCAGCCCCCAACTT
>RJWJ010008120.1:0-54639 GCA_004363605.1 Indri indri | reverse complement strand
AAAGCAAAGGGATAGTAAAGAATTATTTGGTAGGGACCCTGAAGACTCCGGTGACCATATAGGATTGAGTGCTCAGTTTTCCATAGCAGGTGAGGAGGACAGAGTAGGCAGCCCCAGTATCAAGAAGGAAATTTACTGGCCTACCTGCCAGCAGGAGGGTTATCCTTGGCTGCAGTCTAGTGATTGTTACCTGCCAGGGGGCTGATGGGAGTGGGCTCCTTCATTGTTGTACTGGTCTGGGGACCAACTCCCCTCCTGGGACAACTCCATAGGACAAAGTGCAGCCTAGTAACCTGTTTGAGGGCACTGGTCACAAGGGGCCTCTGGTGGCCTGTCCTTGTTGGGGCAGTCTTTGGCCCAATGTCCTTCCCATGGGCATATGCTGTGGCACTGGAGATCCCTTCCTTTGGTAGAGGCTTTGGCCATTGTTCCAAATGTGGGCACCAATGCTGTCATTAACTGGGCGTGCCTAGCCTCCTTTTCCACTCCTTCTCCTTCTCCTTCTCCTTCTCCTGCTCCTGCTCCTTCTCCTTCTCCTGCTCCTGAGACTCGAGCTTAAAAGTTCTGTTATGGAAAACAGAATTAGTGGCAGCCACCATGTTGTCCAGGAAGATGGTGGGGTTCTCAGCTGCCTGGCCTGTGGGCTGGGGGTTCCCTGCATTCTTTTACAGCTTAGCAGGGGTTTCTCCTTCCCACAGGTATGGCAGTTGCTCAGGGGAGGATTAGGGTGGGGCAGCACCAAGACAGGGCCTGCCCTGTCCTTCTTCCCAGGCATCTTCCCAGGCAAGGCACCCACTTTTGTCCCTAGGAGAGTCTCAGAGGTCACTTGCTATCCACCTAACAGTTTTAGTACCTAGATGCCATGGGAAATGACTGGGAATGTGGGCCAATGATGGAGTCTGGGTACAAGGGGGATTGGAACACTAAAAGGAGGAGAAAGTACAAAAAAATGGATAGTATAAGCTTTCATCCCTGACTTCTTTGATCAGTCACTAATCAAGAGACAATTGTTTTTCCCAAAAAACCACAAGGAGGAATATTTGCATATTCTGTGTCTACTTAATCACCAGAGAATACTGTTCATCCAAACCATTTAGATTTCAATTTCAATCAAGCTAGTAGGCAGAATTTAAAAGATGTATTTAGCTGTAGGGGAAATGATCATCGATTTCATCAGAACCATCTTTATCTGACTGAACTGACTTTCTAAACCACGTCTGAGTCTTCAAGCCTCTAATTCTGGAAGACATTATTAACAAAGCACATACTGACAATATATCTTGGTGACTTTCACATCCCGGTACGAACTATAATAAAATAAAATTCTAAGCCCCCTGCCGAATGAACAGAACCCCTCTTGGCCAATGGGGACCCCAGAAAAACCTTAAACTTGAGTTCCTGGCCATGAAGGGAAGGGAGGTTTGACGGCTTCAGGCAATAACATGCTAAGTTATTAATAGGACCTAAGATCATTCAGGGCAAAGTTTAAAATTACCTGCAGGCCATAAATTTGCTTAATAGATAACACTTGAGTCATTATATTGTGGCTTATCTCTGATTAACAGACTTCCTACCTTAACTTAAAACATGTCAAGCCTTTATACAAAGCTTCATTTCTTTACTTGATTACAAATCAAAGAATATTTGAACTCACCTATAACCTGTAAACCACCTACTGGAGATGTCCCACCTTTTCAGGCCAAATCAATGTACACCATCCATGTATTGATTTACAATTTTACATGCAATTTGTGTCTCCATGAATGTATAAAACCAAACCGTAACCCAGCTGCCTTGGGCACATTTTCTCAGGACCTCTTAAGGCCATGTGCTCTGGGCTGGCGATCACACACATTTGGCTCAGAATAACTGAGTTTGTTTTTGTCTTTTTTGTTTTTTGTTTTTTGTTTTTGTCAACACTGGTTGCACCTTAAAATAAAACAGAAATAAAGCTTTAAAAAAAATATGGGTACCTGAGCCCCACCTTAGAGCAATTAATGCAAATCTTTGGGAATAAGCCTGACTCTAGGTATTAAAATGAAAAACCAAAATCTTTCCAGGTGATTTCTTTCTTTTTTTTCCCCCAAAATTCAAGGTGTAGGCAATCCCCAGGTGATTTCAATTAGAAGCACTGACTTTAAGAGCATTGTTGTCTTCATCCATTCTTGCTTTAACATATCTTTGTCTTCACTGGAAAATATAGTTGGTTATTCAAGTTTCTATTTCTCTGAGATCTGATGGAATTTTTTTGAAGTGTGATAGATCTTGTTATTTTATCACAATTTTCTCCTTACCATCTCTACCTTCTCTTGCTATAGCTTCCCTGTCGCTGGAGTATACTTTTCACACTGTAGATTTCAGGCCTGGCCATATGACTTACTTTAATGGAATGTGGAAATGACAAATTGTGCCAGTTTTGATCTAAGGCTTTAAGAGGCATGGCAAGTGTTCACTCGACTCAGGGAGTTTACTCTGTCCCTCATGAGGAGAGCGCACGCCAGGTAGCCATTAATCTTTCAGTCTGAATCCAGGAATGAAGCTATATGGAGGAAGACCAGAAGCTGAAGTCCAGCCTAGATTAGATTAGTCCAGATTAGATTAGTCCAGCTAAACTAATCTGAGTCTAGCCGATATCAGCAAAATTGCAACTAACCTGCAATACTATGAATCTGAAATAAATTTCATTATTTTAATCCTCTAGATCTTGGAGTTTTGTGTTTAATTCAACATTATTACAGGGGAAAAAAATCAAACAACTAATACACAAGTATTTGTAAATAATCTGTGCATCTAGCAAATAGTGAGTGTTAAATAAGCATTTGTTAAGTTAATCTACTTTTGTGTAGAGTTCCTTTAAATTTGTTGACACTAAAAATACTGAAATCACCAGATTTCAAAAGGCTTAGATTAAATTTAAGTTCAATGATGTTAAAAATAATATGGTGACCATTAGAATTTAAATGGATTAGGTGGATTGTATCTCTATAGCCTGTTAGTTATTCTGTCTATTTATTAAAAGCATATTAGTGAGTATGCTTAGAATTGCTTTTTCCAGTAGCCACATGGATCAGGTTTTCATCCAGGTGGTTTTACGAGAAGCAACTGTCTGCTCAGCTAATGCGTGTATATGAGGATCAAACTTTGTACTGATTTGGAAATATTACTTGTACTTCTAGGATACTATTAAAATTTTCAGTTAAGATTAAGAGAATTTAATTTATCATTTACAAATCTGTGTAGTATTGAGTCACTGAGATGGGTTTTACCATAAATGCTTAGAAATTAACAATAAACAGCTAGCACTTCCTGAACAATAACTGAGTCAAGATGAAGAGTTAATGGGTAGAAATCCTTCAAAACCTTTTGAAATACTAACTCTTTGCGATATGTTAGGAAGTTACAGGGAATTGAATGAGCAATCACAGGGACCTTTGAAAGAAAGAAAATCCTAGTTAGAAAGCCAAATATGTCTTAATCTTAATTAAATTGTCTTTTTGAAGCTCTCTTAGCTTTGATAAAACATACTATGATTCACTTTAGAAAATGTTTTAGTTCTTTTTTTAATATAACCCTTTTAATTCCTGAAATTGTTTTCTTAACTTGTTTCTTATCATAATTATAAATTATTTTATATTTGCTCTTTGATGATTCATCAGTGATTACTAAGGGATTTATATATATAAAGCAAAGGTACTGAACAAATTATTTTTACATTATGGGTAAAGCAAGATGTAATTACGTTGTCACTTCCTTATGTTTTGAGGCTTCTTATAAGAACATATTAGATAAATGCAAAAATAAACTTTTTAAACTATGAAACTGCCATTCATTAGTGATGCTATTTATAGCAAAGGCCAAAATAACATAGCAGAATAATATAAGAAATGCAGTGCTCATACAAATTGGCTTAGGTATCCAGGTGTCTTTGTGAAAAAAAGTATTAATTTTACAGTATCTTGGGGACCAGGTTGATGTTCCACACATAATCCGCAGTGTCACAAATGTCCTTAGTAAACTAGGCTCCCAATTGCAAAGCCATCACACTTAATACAGCAGAATGTCACTCCATGCTCACTGGGTTGCCAAAAAGTCCTAGCAGGGTTAGCACTATATCACCTACCTTCCCCCTGAGATGGGAGAAAACAGACAATTCAAATTAGGTGTAAAAAAAAGCAGTAAGTAGATAGGACATTTTGATTCCAAGTTCGAATCTATGGTAAATGTTGGCTAAAATCTCATCCCATGCATAAATGCAACCCTGCTGTAGTTTTTTTTTTTTTTTGTGAGACTTTTAAATCACATTAATTAGGATGATAAGATTGTCTTACAGTCAAGAAGTGGTGGCCAGTGACTAAATGTTATGTCGCCATGTATTTTCTCATGTTTTCACATTTTTTCACTCATCTCCAAGCATTAAATACTTATCTGTGGCAAATATGTTTCAGATTTAGATTCCCACAAATATAACACCAGAAAAGTTATCTTTCTATGAGGAATATAGGTTTGATGAGAAAATTCATAAGTCCAAAGGAGATGGCCAAGTCAGCTCTCAGCTGTAGGCAGCCCAGGGGCAATAAGACATGAAGAATATTACTGATAAGATGTACCTTCTTTTTAAGAAAATGCAGCCAGGCTTCTTTGTACTTTTTGGGAGTTGGAAACTACTACAACTTACGAATCACAGATTAGTTGATTAAAAAGACAACCTCAGAATTCCTGATGCCATAAAGATAAGACATGAGACAAAAAAATTGTGGCACCAAAGAAAAGTTTATGGAACCCAGTTTGGCTACTAAGAAAAATAAAAATAAAATAAAAATTTAGAAAAATAAAAGAAAAAAGAAATGAAAGAACCTCAGGCAGTAACTCATACCTAACTGAAGAAAACACCAGAATTTAAGTCAAAAGTGGTGAGTAGTAGAAAAAGGTAGTTAAAGGAGAAAAATGGAGAGGTATAATTCTATTTATAGAACATATATTATTAATACCTGTAGGGCATGTGTATATTGTGAAGTAGTTTTTAAAGTTTGACTTTCCATTTTTTCAATGATGCTGTGTTCCATAGACATTGCCTCAAAATGGTATATGGCAGTAGAAATCAGGCAAAAAAAAAGTTGACTTTTTTTTTGTTTTGTTTTAAAAGCCTAGACACATGGGGTTACAAATATAATCATGGTATTGATAAAAGATGTAGGATAAAACAGCAAGAAGTGACATAACTCTTTCTTCTATCTTCTTCCATCTTACCACATCCCATCTCCCTAAGAGTATGTCTGAGATAGGAAATAAAGTATTTAGAGGGCAAAAGATGAAATATTAGATACCTTTTACTTCTAGAGAAACTGTTACACTCCCTGCAGTCTGGAGTGTGCCTGGGGAAACAGCAGCGTTCCATATATATTTATGTAATCTAAGAGCAGAAGAGACTTGTGTTTCCTTCCTTATAGAGTTTTAGGGAGACCATACCTATATCTGTATCTGTATCTATATTTATATACCTAGATATAGATATAACACAAAAACAAATGTGGGTATATTTAGGTGATGAAATCTTAATGTGGTTGTAGACAGTCACAATATGCCAGAAGTATAATGAATTAAATGAATAGAATGAGTACAATAAACAGTAAGAGCTATGCAATCTCAAGAGCAGAAGAGACATTGAGAACAATCAAGGATCTGGTAGAACACTTGTCTATAACCTGGTACAGTGTACATTTCTGGAAAATTAAACAGAATCTTGGGAAAAGTCCAGACATAAATTAACTGAGATTATGTACCGCCATTTTAATGGAACAGAGATGTTAGTATAAACTAATTTCAGTTGTACATTGTAGTCTGTAACTGAAATTCGTACTATGTATACATCACCTGATTATATACAACACTTCAACAGCTATGAAGTATTGTCTCATTTAACAGAGGAAAAAAATAGATGAGACATGAAGTTACTCATCCAAATTCACACAGTTCAGATGAAGTTCAGTGACAGACCAGGATGCAGAACAAGGTTAATCTTACCATAAAGTTAGCAATGTTTTCTGCTGTCTTGTTTCATCCACTGGTAGAATTATCTATAGAGCGAAAACATACAAACGGGTTTACTGCGTGCTTTGATTCTTCAAATTACATGTTTTTATTCTTCAAAGGATCCTGGCACATACATAAGGTAGATATTGGAAATGAAATCCAAATAGTAATATGTTATGTGAGTTGAAAGGCACCCAACTTTCTAAAGGTAAAAATTATATAGTTTAGAAGTAATAACTCTTATTTATAATATACATTTTATTAAAGCATGTTGATTCCTTCTAGACATGATTTTTAAATGAAAATGTTATAAACGAGGGGTTCAACTTTCAGTCCTTAGGTTTTTCATCTATAAAGTGAACAGATAGGGCTAGATAAATTCTGAGTTCCATTCAGCACTACATTGTATGATTATTAAGTGAATAATTAAGAAAATTACTTAATAAAATATATTAAGACCATCCCATAATATGATCTTAAAACTTAGTACAAGAATTACCCAGCCTAACTTCTCAGGGTCTCAAAAGACTATTTGAATGACATTCCAAATGGAACTGATACTTCGCATATTTTCCTTGGTTGCGTTACAAGTAGATGAACTACACCAATTGGTTTGGTAGAAAGAATTGTGTGAGAGGAATATGCTGTAGAATGCTTCATTTAAATAAAGGGAAATGTTTCTTATTCTTTTCTTTTTTTTTTTTTTTTTTTACCATATTTGGTACTCCATTATATTAATGGACTATAATCGATTTAACCAGCCCTGCTCCATTGATGGACTTTTGGGTTGCATTCTGTCTTTTGCTGTCATGTGCTGGCATGAATTAACAATATTAATTCCTATTAATGAAAATTTTATATAATTTCACTTTTGTTTATATAATTTTAAAATTTCTTTTTGCAATATTTTATAATTTTCATTGCATAGGTCTCATATACCTTTTATTAAATTTAATCTTATATGCTTTATATTTTTCTTTTTATTGTATGTGGTAATTATTTAAATGTTATTTTCCAATCTTTTTCAGCTAGTATTTTGACTTGGTATCCTGTGACTTTCTTTTATTAGTTATATTATCTATCTTATAGAATCATTTATACATTCTAAGAAAATGATTATGTCATCTGTGAGTAAAGAAAATATTCTTTTCAAATTTATATGCTTCTTATTTCTTTTTCTTGTATTATTTTATTGGATAAGTCTTCTAATACAATGTTGAAGTGCAGTGGCGATTTAATTTTGATTTTAAGTATTAATAGAAAGAATTCAGTTGCACACAATTAAGTGTGATGTTAGCTGTGGACTCTTTTATAGGTAATGTTCCATGGTGAGCAAGTGCATGCAAACCGACCCCCAAATGCCAAGGGAGCTGAGAGGACAAAGAAAGAAGCTGATAAATCCAGTTTCTGAGAAAGAAACATTTAATAGGGACTTAGGAACTAAAGTGATGTCTCAGGAGGCTGAGAAACAATAAATCCCTGTGTCCGCCTTCCAGAACATATCTTTTATGTAGCAAGCTGCACAGGTCTTCACCCTAAAAGACACTATATCCATGATCCCCTTATTTTCAGGGTCCTTTCACTAAATTTCCAGTTGTTCTTCACCTCCAATTTCTGCTCTCTAACACCTCAAGACATCAAGGTTTCTACATTTTTCAATCCAAACTCAGTGATAATTGGAGTCAAATTCTGTGCAAGTTGGAGAAAAAGCTTAGTCTAATTTGCAGCCAGCTCACAAATGCCACAGAGAGAGGCGCCCTTTGCTTTTCCTCACCCTCAGAAGTAATTCATCCTTGCTTGAGATGGGGGCTGGAAGGTTTCTTATTCCTTCTCCAGTAGCTTAAACTTGTTTCACGTGAAGGAAGGGACTGTGCAGTGGGAGCCATTTTGTGCTTATGCAGCAGTGAGGGGACTCTCTTACCGGCTCAGACTGTTCCTGATCTTTCTCAGGATCTTTTGGTGAAAGTCTGTAGAAATAGCTGTAAGTGAAGACCCCTCTGCGTCTGAGGTTCCCAGGGATTCTAAACTCTCATGCTGGCTCATACTCAAGAATGCATTAACAATTTAACATTTGTTTCTTATCCACACTTATGGAAGCCACCATTTCCTGCTAGTCTCTGGAAAAGCAAAAGCTATTCCTGTGCCCTTTGAATGGTTTGTTACACATTGGTATTTAGATTACTTGGTTGCCTTGGGACTTCACCTTTCTGATGGATTCCAGAAGAGATATGCTTTTGTGTGTCATCTACCTTTTTCTTGTTGGAGTGAAAGCAATGATCTTTTTCCACATCTTTAAGCAGAAGAAGAATTGAAATAGTGTTTGTTTACCAGTTTTATAATTGTCATTGGTGGAAGGAATTGCCCAACATCTTCACATCACCATTACCAGAATTCTTGCCTTCTATACACAGAATTTTGTGATAATCTTTAAAATTAAGGGAAAAAAATAGAGAAAGCAGAAATATATTATAAACTACGTTCAGTAGTCTTATTATTGGTAATGATATTGGTATAGCTACATTGAACCTAATAGAAAGATATTGTACAATAAGGCAAATATTTCAATGCCGCTAAGAACCAAGACTTCTAACCTACAAAGAAGAGAGAGAAGAAAAGAAGAAATAAAGTAACTCAAAATAAATTAACTTAGAACACTGTAATCTAAATTTTGAATTCAAAATAATGGTATGACATTTTGATTTGTTCAATAAATACATATTTGCCAGCTCCGTTCACTGAAGAGGACTGGTAACAGTGTTCATCCTGTAGCAGTAAGAACCCCAACACCCAAATTTTTATCTCTAAATATGTTTCTCAGGGCTCCTCAGAGAATTATTTCAGATGTGTTATAAGCAAAGTACTAGATGAGCCTGGAACATAGTGTTATGCCAGAAAGCAAGGAGGATTTCAAAGTAATCGGTTATGTGCAGAAAACACTGGAGCTGATTTGATAGGGGTCTCCATTGTCTTAAGATGGGATGATTTGACTGAAAAAAAATAATGATAGTTGAAATGAATTGGATGATATCAAATATAAAAATCCATAAGTTTATAATTTTATATTTTTAATTTTATTAAAAATATAAAGAAAATATTATCATTGGAAGTTTTAAATGTATTATTCAAATCACCACTGTGATGTCTCTTAATTTTCTTCCATAACTTCTTTGAGATTCTATCATTGTTTATATCATCTTACGTTATAATTACATACCTGAAAATCTATTTCCTTCTTAAATTCTAAGGCTTCATAGAGAGGGAGCATGACTTAGTTATCATTACATACTTGGTGCCTATTGTAGTGTCTGACAGAGTAAGCTCTCAAACATATGATGATTGAAGCCAGTAGACAATTGATAAAGAGGCCAAAAAGGATCAAAGTGTACATATCAACATCCTTTACTAATTTATGCAGAAAAATTCTGTTGGGCAGGTTTGGACCTCTGCTGTTTCTTCTTATGTACAGAAAAAAATTACACAAAGGGAAAATCTGTAGACTCTTTTCTAGATGCCAGTGAGACCAGGCACATTTAGATATAATGAACTAATGGCCACTGTGGCACTGAAAACAGAGGTTTCCCCAGACTTCCATCTCACTTCTTTGCTCCACTTCCAAGTTCTGGCTCTGCCCCGGGCACTGCAGGCTTCCATCACTTTCTTTACCTCTCCACTTTCTTAATCTCCACTTTGGCTCCTGGGACCTGTGGATAAGTCTGCTGGTGCCCTTAATTTCCCAGCCTGGGTTCTCATGCCCTTCCATCGGGCCAACTCCATTTAATTTGCTTTTCCTTCAGCCCATTGCCTTTCACCAGATTTTCCACTCTGTTCTATGTACAGTGCCCCTTTGCAAATAGAAAGTTGTTTCTACTAGCAATTTTCTCCTTTTGAGATGCTGGAAGCCAAGTTTTCAGGAACTATGCTGGGGGCCCAACCACTAGGAGATTGACCAAGTGTGAATTTTTAACTCTCCTCCTCACAGCAAATTGTCTGCATTTTAAACAAAAAGCACTTTCTCTAGCACTGCACTTGACCCTGGAGAGTATCTTACTTTCCCAAGGTGCTTAGTAAGGGGCTGTGAGAAAGTTTCCATCATTCCCTCCTCAGAGAAAGAGGATGTATTAGCCCAAATGTGGCAAACATTGGTCTAGGCCCCAATAGCTGACCCATAAACTCTTCCCTTGAGTTTAGCAGCTCTTTTGAAAACACTGATATTGGTCCAACTTCTAATGACTCCCGAAATGTATATATTGAAAATTGGACCCAAACAACGAGCCTGGGATAAACCTAAGGAAGGTAAGTTGAATAGTCCTGAAGTCAACGGTTAATGAATTTGTATAACTAAAAGAACAGAAGTGGAAAGGAATGGTTCCATTTACTAAGCCCTGACTAGGAGTGGGATAAATTTCTCAAGGACAGTGCTCCTAGAGGCTATGAGCAAAGGCTCATATAGGAAAAGTTCTTATTCTTAATACAGTTCTGTCACTTTCTAACTTTGTGACTCCTAGCCAGTTACTATAACCTCACTGAGC
The DNA here is from genome assembly GCA_004363605.1 of Indri indri. NCBI lineage: Eukaryota > Metazoa > Chordata > Mammalia > Primates > Indriidae > Indri > Indri indri. Next base: position 44,080 of record RJWJ010008120.1, on the reverse strand, counting down.
CTCAGTGTCCTCATTTGTAAGTGTGAAGAGTGGTACCCAAATGAAACAATATATCTAAAATGCTTTACACAGGGCCCGACACATAGTAAATATCCAATAACTGTGTATATATATGTATTTTAAGTTATATTTTTAAAAGAGAATAAAAACTGCATTTATTTATTCAGATAAACCGCTTGGACAGCAAGCATTAAGACTGGTTCTTACCTTGTGTTTCACAAGTATAATGGTGCAAAACAGGAGTAAAGTAAAATCTGGAAAAGCTCCAATCCCAAAATAATATTTTACAATTACATACGATATGACCTATTAATCTCACTAATCCTTAAATCTCCTCACAGGGTCCAAAGAATGTAGTATCTATATAATTCAGAATTAATTTACTTTATTCTTGTTATTCTCGTATATGGTTCACTATGAGAATGCAGAGCTTATTAAGTGAAGTCTGTGGAGTCAGTCCCACAGTGTTCTGTTTAAATGACAATGACTTCACAACTACAATGTTATTTTCAGCAGTGAAAAACAATTTATTGAAAATGAAGAAAAATGTAAATGACTCCTGTAAAGAAATTAAATTAATGTTAGGTACTAAAACACAGATGTTTTGTGTGCCATACCTATGCAACCATGTCATTAAATTCAAATCTCTAATTAACAGACATCTGTTTCTTGTTCAATTTTGAAATGATTCATTAAAGCCATTTGCAGAAACAAGTACACTTGTGAAGAAAAAAAAAAGTCCCTGACCTTTTCTACCCTTCTATATTTTTCTACTTTGTTATTATTTTTTAAAACTGACTGCCTGACTGACTCAATGATTCAGAATGAAGACATATCTGATACTTCAAAGCCCGTCTGTCTTACTTTTTAGCTTTAAATCCTGTACTACAAGTTTCTATAACAAAATCAGAAACACTGAATAATATTAAGTCATGAAAAACAGGTTGCTAAAACTTGGGCAAGATAGTATAATTAATTTTAGAAGAAAAGCAGATGAGTTAATTTTAGATTTGCCCTTTTGCTTAGCTTCTATTTATCAAAAATATTAAGATTTCAATTTAATTAAGCAAATATTGTTGAGCATCTATCTAAGAGGGAGGTAACTGTGTTCCAGAAGACAAAAAAAAAAACAAAAAAAACAAAAAAAAAAAAACTGGGCTTTGAATAAGATATATTTATTCAAATTCTAATTCTAAAACTAACTTTGCAACTTTGGTAGTTAGTTTCTCAGAATCCCATTTTGTACAACCATAATGGTAAGAATATTAAGAACGACATCAAGGGGCATAGTGACATAAATACTGTTTATATGTACCACTGTAAGTCATTATTCATAATATCTGCTTACTAAGTGTGTTAAATTAAATAAGCAGAGACCAATAGGCAGGGGCTATCTCCACATTTTGATTTCTTAAATAACAAACTGAAGCCAAGCTTAGTATATAAACAACTAAAACCTAACTTAGGAGTATAACAAATAACCAAATTTTAGCCAACCACAAGCAACCAGATTTCAACCAATCACAGGCAGCCAACTCATCACACTAAGCCCAAATAGGACAGATGTCTAGCTGTAGCCAATTTGGGGACTTCTCTACTCAGCTTCTGGGTCCACTCCATACAAGCTCACTATACATACTGCCAAGCAGAGCTCTGTGAACCTCTTCTGGTTCTAAGTGCTGCCCAATTCATGAACTGTTCTTTGCTTAAAGCAACTCTGCTAAATTTAATTTGTCTGGGTTTTTCCTTTGATAGGTAATAGCTGAAACTTTATTACTTTCATTAATAGCTACCTAGAACTTTAGAATATGTTTCCTACATGTTGGCTATTTCCCACATTAGCCATTCATCTTGCTGTAGTAGAAGTCAGAAAATGTGAATTCTTGGATTCTCTTGTATCTAAGGGTGGGCATGTTATCTAGATGTCAGAAGTTCAGCTGAGCTGCAGAGTAGAGCTGGCAGGTATAGGAGTAGCTGATTATTAAAGCAACAGGCCAAACATTAAAGTAAAAGTGAAACACTTAATAATTTATTGTGGTAGAATGAGCAAAGGCTACACTAGAAAAAATACAGAATGCTCTTCCTCCATGCCTCCTTCCATTTCTCCCATGGAATGAAACCGCAGGTCAATAATCGGGTGAATCAACACAAACATGGGGGTCATCTCATTGTTGAGAGGGTTCTGAACAAAAAGGTTCCTGAAGTTTAGGTACCCAAGGGACAAAGGAAATGGCAAGGAGGAAGGGCTGGTAGTGGAAGGGTATTAAGTACTCAGAGTGGAGAAGTGTTTTTAAGGTTTCCTCACCCAGAACTCCTCCTCTCACAGTAAGGAGGTTTCAGAAGAGGCACCTGAGTAAGTTCTCTGTAAAGGCCTCGGATGAAGATGCCTCTGAACCCTGGCCCCTGAGCTAGGAATGGATACAATCATAAGAGCATGGCCAGCCAGCAGAGCCTGTGCTCTTGACTGCAACTCCCTTCACAGACTACAATTCACTGGTTGTGCACCAAGTTTGATATGGGAAGGGCAGCTCTCCTCTAGGATGCCTGCCAGGTAAAAACTTTGTAATTGCATATGTTTGGATGTAAAAAATTATACATGGGATTTGTGCCTGGAGCTGGATTTCTCATTAGGATCCTATAATCAGATCAATTCAATGGGGGCTTACATGTAAACCTGAACAAAGCAAGGAGGTCTCACTTTGGTTGGGAGTGGGGAGATATTTCTCCTGCCAAACACAAAGAGCTGTCCAGTTTATTTGATGTGGCAGAGGTGAAGCTACTGTCATTTGAACCTGATCATCCTCATTGCTGGGTGATGAGAGCAGTATTGACACTAGTATTGACCTGTTGTATAATTAGGTCTAGTTCTCAGCTATTTAGCTTTGGAGCTTCTCTGAGCTACTTGGCTAGAGTACTATCTACCAAATAAAATGGCAGATGATCTCAGTACCATCTACCACAGAAACACATATGCTAAATCTAGAGTAAAGCCTTATATGCAATTATTAAAGCAGAGATACATATGCTGAATTTTATTATTCTGAATAGGTCTTCATAGTTTCCACAAGTGGTGAGGTTTTTTTAACCTTACATTAAAAAATTATTTGTTTATAAATTTATAGAATGAGAATACATGAAATACATTGTGTTCCAGTGTTAATGTAGTACTAATTAGGTCATCAGTATTTAAAATTAGTGATGCCACAGGCAAAGATATGAATGTACTTCCATTTGCATGAAGCCATCAATAAAGAGACCTAACTTAAAGTTAAAGACAGAATAATTTAATAAATGCTGATTCAATGAACTAAGGAGACAGGTAGCTTTTTTAAAGTTAATAATTCTTTATAATACTTTTAAGTTCTTGCAGGAATGAATAGTAACATTACTTCATTTTTGAGACATAGCATATATTTAAGAGTAAATGAAAATAATTTTCTTCTCTTTTCCCAAAGAGTGCTCAAGTTAAAATATGTTAGTATGAAGTCAGAATGGATTTCCAAAAAGCAGGACATTCAACTAACTGAACTCTTCCTGGACAAACAAACAAACAAATAAATGCTGAGGATGTAGGCTGGATTCGTATTAACTCATTCATTATGATGGAAATTTTAGCCTGGTTTCTTAATGTGTGTTCAGGAAACTTGATAGAAACACGCTCACTGACCTTGGAGTGAAATCTTTAGCTGAAATGGACACAGATACTTAGCCGACCTGCTATCTGAGAAGGACAGAACATTCCCCAAATTGAATGAAATTATTGAGATCCCTTCCCAGTGACTTCAAAACTATACTCTCCATCACATGGAAAAATATACTTAGATATTTATTTCTTCTTTTACTTCTAGAAATATTTTCATTATCTTGTTACCTCCTTTTAAAATGGCAACTGCCCTGAAATCAAATACTAGGATACTAGAGCAAGTCGTCTCAGGAAGGGGGCAGAAAGAAGTGTTGAGGGAAGAAGAATTTTTCCATATCCTTCCTCTTAGAGTTTTGCGTATGGCATTTGTGATGTATTATGACATTGCATGGAGTTATCACCTCCTCCTCCTCTCCGACTTTCCAGTCCAGCCCTTGAGACTGTTTCAATGCCAAAAACATTATACAGCCATGATCGTTACTTATATAAAATTTGTAACAAAAATGTAAAAAAAAAAAATAAAAATAAAATAAAAAATAGAATACATTGCTTGTCCTAAATCTAGGTCAGACCCAGAAGAAGGAGAATTTCTTAGAGAAACTTTGTCAGCTATAAAATTTCCTAGAGAATATAATTTGCTAAAATATAGCATGACTTCATAGATTTAACTCAAGTAATTGTAATCGGGTCAATTTATATTACACATTATATCCTTTATCCCTATTCTCCAAAAAGAAATAATCCAATCAGGCTCTAAGGAGATATATAGCTTTCTAGCAGAGACTTTGAAGGTAAATGTTGAGCTTCTTGATTAAAATCTGAAATTATGTTTTATAATTGCTTAGGTGTTTAGGTGGTTTCATGTATAAAATTGGACGAATTTAGGTAAGATATTTCCTTAGCATAAGTAGATAAGTTTGCCAAGAATTTTACCTGCCGTACCTTGATTTTACAAAATATGCTATTTAATAATATTTGTATGTTCTGTTCTTTACTGCTTTTGTATTTATTGAATTAGTTGTATGAAAGGCATTTTTGACCCTATCCCTGCATTATCTTAAAAAGTGGGACAAAGAACATTTCTTTCATAAGCTTTTAGCTTTCATTCTGTCAAACATTTCCAGAATTTGAAAGCAAAAACACAGGGCAAAACGTCCTCTGTAAACTTTAAATCCTACCATTCCTTTTCCCGAGTCTTTCCTTTCCTTTACTGTCTCGTAGAGTTATCAGGGGCAGGGGGAGGAGGAGTGAGAATTATGAATATATTCTACAAATTCTAAAACTCCAAAAATAAAATACTGCATTATTAATTACATGTCAAGGGCAACTTAATAGTTTATCCTTTTGCTTTCTATCACTTCTATTTCATTTATAACTCCTAAAAATCCAGAGTATGATATTTATGCTATAATTTAGTAAAACATCTTGATGTTTACAAATATCACTAAGAATAAATCTTGAAACATTATTGGACAGAAATGATGCTACATGCTTAAGATAGCTAAACCTATCTTTCTATTTTTGATATTTCACCATGATTTTCCAAGTTTAGTTAGCTTGTTCAATATAAGAAAATACATTTTAACTCCACCACCAATTGGGTTGATGCTCTTGCTTTTCTCTCCTTTGCTATCTTATATATATATATATATATATAAATATATATGAATCTCTCTCTCTCTCTCTCTCTCTCTATATATATATATATATCTTCCAGACATACCTAGGTATTTATGTGCTAACATTTTCTAACTTTTCAACCAGCAAAAACTCTTATATTAGCCTCTGTTTTCTTCTTCTCATATATTTCTTAACAAGTTTTTCAATCTTTCCCTCTACTCTAATTTACTCATCAACACTTGGAACAAATTTAATGCAAAATTTGCTATATATTTTATAAAATATTTTGTATATTTTATTTTGATTTATCTTTATATCTAAGGTATCTTCTGTAACATCTTTAGCACTAATCTTGATACAAAAATGTTAAAATATAACTACCACATGATGTAGTAATCCCACTCCTCAGTATTTAGCCAAAGGAAACAAAATCTGTGTATCGAAGAGATACCTGCACTTGCATATTTATCATAGAAGTATTTATGATAGCAAAGATATGGAATCAACCTAAGTGCCCATCGATGGATGAATGAACAAAGAAAATGTGGTACATATACACAATTAAATACTATTTGGCTATAAAAAGGAATGGAATCATGTCATTTGCAGCAACATGAATGAAACTGAACGTCATTATGTTAAGTGAAGTAAGCCAGTCACAGAAGGATGCCACGTTCTCACTCATATGTGGGGGCTAAAAAGCCTGATCTCATGGAGATAGAGGAGTCAATGACAGATTGCAGAGTCTGGAAAGGGTGTGTGGGTGAGAAGGGAAATAAAGAGGCTGGTTAGTGGGTACAAACATACAGTTAAAACAAAGAAGCCCCAATATTTGATAGCAGAGTAGAGTGACTATAGTTAGCAACAATTTATTGTATTTTGCAAAGTAGCTAGAAGAGAAAACTTGAAGTGCTACCAATACCCAGAAATGGTAAATACCCTGACCTGATCATTACATATTCTGTGCATGTAATAAAATGTTTTGTATCAATAAAGAAGTAGACATGGTATCATCTTGGAAAGATCTGTGGATGAACCTCTTGTCTAAATAAGTGAATCCTCTTGACATATATGAGAGTCTCATAAAGTTCTTGAGAATTTTATGTCACCAGAAATACTGCCAGCCTGATCCAAAAGGGAAAGAAAAAATAGCAAACAAAAGAAAGTTGCTCTGGCTGGGTGCGGTGACTCATGCCTGTAATCCTAGCACTCTGAGAGGCTGAGGTGGGCGAATTGTTTGAGCTCAGGAGTTCCAGACGAGCCTGAGCAGGGGTCCCAATGGGGCCATTACTGGAGGTGTCTAATCCTTTTACTTTGTTCCTTCTCTTTGCTTCTGGACCCAGAGTAAGGCCTTGGGTAACTGGTACCTACATTCAAATCCGATGTGACCTTTGAGTCTTTGGAAATGATTTGAACTTTTAACAATAATGCACTCTGCTGACTCTGCTACCTGTGGATTTTATTGAGTGATATTTTTGCATTTCTGACTTTAGGCAAGTCAGTTAATCACTCTGCAGCTCAGCTTGCCTTTCTTAAAATGAAAATCTGAGCTAGAATAACCTAAACACTTTCTTTCACATATATAGTTCTCATATTTTACTCCAACGTTTAGAAAGATAAACTGTACTAGGTCACCAGCCAGTTCAGTAGCCTCAGGATTCTGTTATCACTAAATTATCCTCCATGCTAAACTGTTCCAAACACTCAGAAAAGCTTTTTGTAACTCTTTGCAACTAATTAAAAATATGAAAATATGATAATGAGAACAGCTGGCATGGTGCCCAAATTCCCACATTCGATTAACCCCAAATCCTTTTTAATAAATAATACATGAAGATTTAAAAATCCTATTATTTGTAAAACACGTACTTTTTTTCTTTTGTTTTAGAAATGTGGACTTACTTCCCCTCTTCCCCACTCTCTCCACTTTCCGTCTTCACTCTCCAGAAAGTGGCAGACATCTTGCATTAGACCTGTGACTATTGCCACATGATATTTTCCTGAGGTCATGCTTTTCTCTTTGTGCACACATTTACTAATCTATAAAAGCATATTTCTTGAGAAGAATATCTAAAAGGGAACATAGGGATGTTGATCGATAGAAACCATGACTTTAAAAAGAGACTAGTGGGAAACCACAGAAAATGTCAATATGAAATCTCTTATCAGCCATACACGATGCTGTTTAAGAAGTAAGCTTTGCCTTCGGGTCCTCTAACCCAGACATTTATTAACTGACAGGAAATGCCTGACTCGAGGGATATTATTATTATTTCAAACTTAGTCTTTTTCTTTTCTTCCCAAAGTCTACAATATCTCTGTTTTACTGAGTGCTTCTAATAAAATCTTTTTGTGTGTGTGTTTTTTGGTGACTATGCATTATCTAGAAAGTGATTAATTGTGTCCAGCAGGAAAAATGGAATTTATTTTAAATGTTGTCTGAAGGTTACAATCTTATTAGGAGTCCATAAATTTGAGCAATGTTAACTATGCGATATATGACAGCGCCTGCATTATGCAACACGCTGACATCAAGTTGGCTAGTGCCACTCTTTCTGTAAATGTTTCTATTTGGAAAAAAGCAAACCAAATGCAATTTTGCTTACTGAACACATCATTATTGTTCCTAAGAATGTTTGATATCCTTTTATGTTAATAATTTATTACTTTTTACCAAAGACCAATTGATGACTAAAAAAGTATTAACTGATGAAATGTAATATTCAATTTTATTATTCAATTGTGATATTCACTTTTTTTTTGCCAAAAAGTGGTGTGCTACTTCTCTTGAATACTGTATATCGCCTCAGTGTGTAACATTTGGTTCATCTCAATACGGATGGTAGTATTTTGAAACTGGTTCCTAACCTGAATATATTTTAGTATCATCCAGTGTTTTGTATGAGAAAGTCTAAAGCAATGTCTATTGTTGATAATACTATCCTGTCTAATTCTGCTTTGCATTTAACACCTGGGCTTTGTTCCCATAATTCCAACCTTGAGCAATGGGCTTTGGGATGAATTATTAGTAAAACAAAGTACACATGCACTCCAAATGGTAATGACAAATGATGTTAAGTATCTATCTGGTTATGTGGTGAAATGCAATCCTAGAGTAAATAATTTTTAAATAGTATGTGCTGTAGTCCACAATTGCTTAGGACGTTGCATTGCCGGGAAAGCTGTGGGTACTTTACATAGCAATCAGTGCTTTTCTGTAGAACACCTGTTATGTATTTGTAGTTGCTCTTCTGCTTTTCTCTTTGCAGTATTTTAAAACATTCCCAGGTACTGCTTGGGTGACATCATGAAGGTGAGCAGTTTTTAGATTCTGACTAAATGGTAAACAGAATGTTTAACAATACACAAAAGAGAAGAAAAAGAGTATTGAAAATGTATTACGTATGTCAGCTGGCTTCATAGGTCCCATTTATGGGTTAGAACAAGGAATGAATGAGGCCAGGCCCAGTGGCTAGAGCCTGTAATCCTAGCACTCTGGGCTACCGAGGTGGGAGGATCACTTGAGCCCAGGAGTTTGAGGTGCAGTGAGCTATGATGACACCACTGCACTCTACTCAGGGTGACAGAGTTAAACTATGTTGAAACAAAAAAACAAAAACAAAAAAACAGTGAATGTTTATTGAAATGATTCCATCATTTCCAAATATGAGTACTTTAAAAATAATTCAAATATAGGGAAGCAAATAATCCTTATCATGTATATATTTGCTATTCTCATTATTGGGCTAGGTAGACTGGATTGTCTTCTGTGGTTCATATATTTTGGGAATATTTACCTCTAATACTTTTATCAGTGTAAGTGAATTATAAGAAAAAATATTTTAGTATCATTAATGTAGTCTAAGTGTATTGAATACTTAACATTCCAATTAAGTTTCTCTGAAGTGGTGAGATAATAGAAGACCATATGATAGCATGCCTACATTTTGGGCAGAAGAAATGAATAAAATATATGGCAAGGATATTTAAAACAATATGAGAAATGTCATTGTGAAGAAATGGGAGAATAAGTAAACATAACTTATGGTCATGTAGTTATTAGATGAAATGGTTCTATGCAAACTTATATTGATTATGTGTCATCAGCAATCTCTGAGACTTCACTGTAAATAATATTTGAAAATCTATAGCTCATTTAAAGTTTTTTATTTAAAAAATTCCCATAAAGCTGTAGGATAAAAATAAACAAAAAAGGAAATTACTACAATACTATGCTTGTATGTTTCTACCCCATAACTTTAATAGGCTCCTGACAAATCAGATTTCCAAGTGCTACTCTAAGTTGTAGTCAATACATTTTTTTTTTTTTGCAAAATATCTTTAACTTGAAAGAGTTTGTAAAAAGTGGTATAAATAAGAACTCTTAGTTTCTCAGTCTTATGCAAATTGAAAAACCCATCCCTTGTAGTATTCAAGCTTCTCTGGCATTAGGGGGCTCTGCAGTTGGAGAATGGGATGTTTGCGTTTTTCAATCTGAACACCCTAGTGTGTCAGAAATGTCTGTATTCATAACCTTGATGAGTAAAAATAAATTTTGGTATTAACTTTGTTTAAAAGTATATCTAAGATATGAGAAAATATAATTCTCCTACCCATCCTTTCTTTAATTTAACATTTTAACTCAATGTTTTATATATCCTTTCATATATTCTACAAATACTTATTGACAATTTTAAAAGAATGAAACACAATCCTAGGCACTGGGGATGCAGAAATAAGGACTCAGGGATGCTCAGTGTGTAACTGAGAGGATCATTGATAAGCATGCAATTACAATTCAGATGCAGTGTGGTTGGTGGTTTCACACAGATAAAATGTGTTATGGTTCGTCCTCTAGGATACATGCCGGGGTTATCCTGTAGTTTATTCAGGCGGGACTCCCCAGTAGCAAGGCATGCATCCAAGGAGAATGGGAGTCATCAACGTCCTCAGGGCTCACCTCCTACCCTTGCCTCTTTCTCCACCAGTGCCTTCTAAAACTTCTTTACCTGGAATTTTAGTGCCTTCTTTGTCCTCTCACAATACTTTCCATATGAAGTATTTTCCCAGATCACCTGCAAAGATCATATTCAAGGTGCAACTTAATAGCACAACAGCTAATTGACACTTTCATTTTTTTCTTCCTTGGTCTGAAAAAGAAAGGTAATTTCTGGAATGTCTCACACCTGCCAACTTCCTTTTGTTGCCAAGTGATTGATGGGGTTCTCCCTGGTTGACTACCCCAGGACAGAATGCCAGAAGAATCTAGACGGTTAGAAATATCCACTGAGAAAATATCACTGTTATTCTTGCTCGTGCCTGAAGTGATTCTCCTTCACAACGTGGCCTCCTTTGTCTTGGACAGATAATAGGGTTCTGGGCACAGGCTACTGAATCTATTGTGGCTGCAGGATGTAGAAGGCTAGAGGCGTTCCCATAATGAATCTGCTGCACTCTGTATGACAAAGATTAATATATGTCACTGTGCTCACATTCTGTAAGACCTGCCTCCTGACCGACAGTCCATTTTGCCAGGCTCCATTCTCAGGGTGGATGTATCTTCCCTCCTCCAATTTCAAACTAGATCATCACATTTCCATTTTCAGTCTTTTTTGGGTGAAGTGGGAATAGCACATAAAAATGATAAGCTAGTATAAAATCAAAATGTAATTCTATTTTTCATTCTATTTCTGGACCATTTTATCAGATCTAAAAATTTGTAAGCTCTTCAAAGGCAGACATCATTTATATATCTATGTAGGCCAAGCAGTCATTATTGCCAGTTGGGTAGTATATTTCTAGATACCTCTTAAGCCTTGTAAGCTTCAGCAGCACGGGGTTCTGAATTTACAGTCTATGGCCTTCTAGGATTGATAGGCAATATGGACCATATACAGATGTTCTGTTTTACAAGATCAGACATGTCAGAGACAGCTGTAACCATCAGTATCTGACAAATCCTAATCTGCATCTAACAATGACTAGAGCTAGAGAGTTCATTTACTGTCTTATATTGTGGATTTCATGTGTCAACACTTGATTTGCTTCAGCTGTAACACAGAATGGAATTTTGTGCAACTTTGATTTTCCTCAGTCTTTCTTATAAGGCAGAATGTCTCAAAGTCTGATGATCAGGCTTTGTCTCATATTACGTTTTTTGTTTATGAAGATACTGAAAGGATGACACCCAGAATAAGTTTTCAGTATTATTGTACACAAGAAGCAGTGAAAAAGCAAAGGAACTTTCTCAAATCTTTTCCACTCAAACAGTGAATATGTCATTGTATCAGGGCAATGCAGTCCTACCTGGAATGTTTAGATTTTTAATTTCTCAAAAGATATCGTTTAAATCAATAGTTTCTGAGACAAGACATGAAATCATAAAGCCCTTGGTATTATTGCAAAGACTACATGTGAAAATTCATATGTACTTCAAATTCTTTTTTAGACTGTAGTAATATTAGGTCTTGCATACATGTATAATATATTATAGTTTTAAAGTATAAATAAATGCTATTGGGATTAATCAATTACATGTATATTTAAAAGCATTATCAAAATATATACCAAGGTCAAATGCGTCATGATTAATGTCTATCAAATTATTATTGTGTGGGAATCTACAAATATTTTTATTTTAAGAAGGGGTCTTTATTCTTACCTAAGTGAAATATGTACTTCTATAGGTACTTTATAGGTAATCGAAAAGGGAAATATAGAGTAATTATTTCTATTTTTATTTTCTAGACAGATCTTCTATTTGAAAATACCAATTTTGAAATAATATTTATTTATTTATTTGCCCCTTTTATGGAATAGCTGGTGTAGGTGAAACAAACAAACAAAAAAACCTTTTCAATTTTAGATAAGTAGATTCTAAACAGCTAATTAGATGTCAAACATAATTGTTCTATGATCAATCAAAGTTCTTGTTCAGGTGACCTTTCTACCAAAAGACTTAAGTAGGCAAGAAAACTGAACACTATTTTGGATGACTTTTAGAATTTTCTTCAAGTGTAATGACAAGGGCCAAGAGGATTATGGATTTATTTTCTTTCACTTCTTAGGTTATCTCTAGATAAGCAGCAGAAACATTGCATAGATTTCTGCCATCTCCATAACTAATCTGTTTTTATGGCTTTTGCATCATATATATGACTGATACTCTTATTTGTAAAAATGGCATTCTGTTGACAATTTCTAGGGAGTTGCCTAAATTTAAAACTGTTAATATTTTGTAAGGAGAAAAATGACATCTATATTTTTACAAAGAGTGGCTATAATCACAAAATAAAACTGACTTTTTAAATAAACTTTTTATTTTAGGGTAGCTGTAGATTTACAGAAAAATTGCAAAGACAGTACAGAGAGCTCCTATTAACATATACTCCCACACCCAGTTTCCACTAACATCTTATTACTACAGGAGTATGGCACATTTGCTACTACTATGAACCATTATGGTATGTTGGTTATGTTAACTAAAGTCCATACTGTATTCAAATTTTCTTGGTTTTTACCTAATGCCCTTTTCCTGTCACAGGGTTCCATTCAGTAGACCACACTGCATTTAGTTTTTATGTTTCCTTAGGCTCCTCTTGGCTGTGACAACTACTCAGATTTCCCTTCTTTTTGAATACCTCAACAGTTGAGGTGTACCGGACAGGTATTTTGTACGACGGCCCTCCAGTGGGGATATGTGTGATGTTTTTCTCATGATTAGACTGAGGTCGTGGGTTATTGGAAGGAAGACCACAGAGACAAAGTGCCATCTTCATCACATCACATCAAGGGTACATACTATCAACATGATTTATCACTGGCGATGACTTTGATCACCTGGCTGAGGTCGTTTGTCAGGTCTCTCCACTATAAAATTCTTTACCCTTCCCTTTCCATACTTTTTCAAATCTAGACCAACATCAAATCAAATTGTAAGAAATATGATTTTTAGAGATTGTCTGTGGACTGTACAGTTTATACAGTTTTCTTTACTAGAGACAAAAGTTTGACCTTTTAAAGGATCAAGAAACAACATTAACTAAAAAAGTCAACACTTTTTCATTTATTTTGGTGAACTATCCAAGTGCTTCAATACAACACCCAGTGATTATTGAAAAGTATTAATTTATTTCCCATGTTTCTTCAAAAATATGTAGCAAAAATATGTGTTATTCCACCAAATGGACCTACTTTTTGAAAAAAAAAGGATTAAAACAATCAAGAGATTTATGCTCCCTCATTATGTGTTATCCCAGAATTGGTATTACCATCATGCTGCGCTGCCCTCCTCAAACTGATAATGCCTGATTTTTTTTTTTTTAATTAAGAAACACCAGAGAGAAAATAACAGGAAATAATATAAAACTAAGGCAGAAGATATAATTAAAACATGTAACAGAGGATAAAGGTCTCCAATACATCAAATACTTGTTATAAAAAAGGGTTACATTAGGAAAAGGGAGTTTCCAGCCAACAAAGAAACAAATTCCAGCCCCCCATGTCTTTTGATCCCTTCTTAACAAACACCAAGGCAGCCTCCATGTTTTTCCTTTCTTGCGTACCTAGAGTAAAGGCGTTTCCCAGTTCCTCTTGCTGCTAGTTGCGTCCTTATCATTAAGTTCTGAACAAAAGGATGTAAGATGAAATTATTTATATGTGTAAGCTTCTAGGAGACTTCTTGAGGAGAAAGCTGGTGTATACATTTACCCCTTCTTTTTTAGCCTTTCCTTTTCTCTGCTCACTTGAATGCAGTTGGATATGGCTGGATACAGTGAAGCCCAAGTTGCCCATGAGTTGACTGACAGAGTAAACAGCATATATGGCGGAACGACCAGATTGAATAAGCTGAGATCCTGACACTGAGGACACACAGCCCTGAAATAATTATCTCCAAACTTTTACATCAGCTAGAAATAAACTTTTATCTTTTTAAAGCCACTGTCATTTTGAATTTTCTGCCACTCAAACCTAATTTTAATTAATACAATAACTTTATAAGTTTTTTCTTTGACTAAAGATAAAAATAAATATTATAAACTATGATATTTATAATATTGTATACAAAATAATAGTAAATATTTTTACTAAGGAATAATAGTAATATTTTCTTTTTTGCCAGGTACTGTTGTACACAGCTTACATATATTGGCTTATTTAATATTTACAACTCTATGAAGCACTTTTACTAACTCTTTTATGGATGGACAAACTGAAGCTCATAAACTTTAAATAAACTATCTCAAAATGAAAAGGTACTCAGTAGCAAAGCTAGGATTTGAGTTGTTAGTCTGTCTTTCGATCCTATACTCTGAAGAACTTGAATGCTTTGTACTCAAATCAAGACTTTGCATTTTTTCCAGAATGTCATAATAAAAATAATTTTAGATTAAAGAAAAGTTTGGGATTCGAACACTCTTAGTAAATATTCAAAGAGACAACGTAGCATTTAAGAACATGGGTTCTAGAGACAGACTACTTAGACTTCGACCTTGTGTAATTTTTAGCTGTGTAGCTGGGTAATTTTAACCAATTCTCTTAGCCTCCCTCGATTTGGGGTATCTCATTAATTCAGTAAGGATAATAATAGAACCACTTAATATTGTTATACTGAGGATTAAAAAGATAATTAAAGTTACTAACACCATGCCTTTACCAGTGCTATTTTCAAAAAATATAAATTATTATGGTAATTCCTAAAGTTACAAAGAAAAAAATATCTGCCATCAAATTTGTGAAAGTTTGAACAAATTTTTTTAATGAAAATTTATATCATTTTACTTACTTTACTGTTTTCTACAATCCATTTCTAGTTACTTGGATTGAATAGTCAGAGTTTATTAGTGTCCCTTTCCCTCCTTGCACTTTGTGGAGATACATATGTTGCTCTGAAAATGGTAAATGCTTACTTTGCTGTACTCCTCTTGAGAAAAAAATTGAAGTGTTTTGCTTTCTACCTGACAGTCTATGATAATGGCGTAATAAGATATAACATATAGTATGTGACAAGTGTCATAGATAAAGTAATTTGTAATTTTAAACAGTGGAAATTTCAATTCAAAACTATTATATAGTTTTATTTTCTAACCATATTATAGTGTCAGATGTACACATTAGAAGACCATTGCTGTGTTGGCTATTAGGCAAAAGCTTACATGTGCATTTTCTTTAATATTATTTTTGTGTATGCTTATTTATTTATATTTCTAAGTTTTGCCCAGTGTTGATTATCTGTTACCAAGTACTAGATTTGCCACAGTCAAGCTAAGAAGAGTCAGGCAAAGTACTCAGAATGGTGCGAAACCATATGCTGAAAGACAATAGTGTCAAGGATACCTCATGCATATGGAGTGCTCACTGTATAACTGGCTGCATTCAGTTAATTTTTCCAACTTCCCTTGAAGCAGTAAATTAGTATCCCTATTTTATTAGATGGGAAAGCCAAAACATAGAGAAGTTGGGAAAACTCGTTGAAGCTCATAAAATAAGTGGCAGAGCTGGAATTTGAACACAAGCAATTGGTTTCTAGACTTGTCTTCAGCTATGATGCTGTTATGCTCCTTCTCAATATCTGAAAAATAAAGCCAAAAAATTTTTAAAAAATAACTAAGAAAGGAATTTTGGACTCAACCATTCTCTTTTATTTGTGCTCTCTTGCTGCTGCTAGCTTAAAATGTGGCAATCACCAGCGGAAAGATCGTGTTAAGCCCTTGCTTCACAGAAAAAAAGAAAATGAACAGGCAAACTCTACAGTGATAAAAGTCCACATAAATGTGAAATTACTGCCAAAGATTATGTTTAACATTATTTTTATTGTACATTTCATTATACTCTGCCCTGTGTATCTTGCTTAATTCAATGTAGAGAAAATTCTACCATCTAGAATCTTTCACTTTGAAATCAGAATTAGAATCAGAATTCAACAAATCAATATTATCACTCACCCAATGTCATCAATCCTATGCATTAAAAGCAATAATTGAGTCTACTTCCCTAAATATTTTGAAATGGTAGTCTAAACACAGACACTCTAGAATTATTTTCTCCTGTCAGTCTCTAACCGTAAATGCTCTATAAGCCTGAGTTGCAGATGAACTTCAAAGAGAATTATGAAGTTTTTTAAAGATGTTTTTTAAAGCTCTTTTTTAATTATAAATTTCTTCAGTACATAATCACAGAACATTAATATTTCAAAATTAATATTATGTATATACTATGTACATTTTGAAATGCAAAATGATTGTTACTGTTTAAAAATATTCTGATCTCTACAGTTGACCTTTAAAATGTATTGCTATTTTAAAGAAACAGATTGGTAACACAATGTAGGTAGAAGCCATGTATTTAGGGATTGAAATCAAAAGTATAGTCTTTGGTAAAGGTAAATATATTGTACAGATTATGAGCTTTCTAATTATTTAATAATTTCTTTCTTAGCAGATTTAGTCTTCCTAATAGTCTACCTGGGAATGATTGATCAATCAGAAAACCATAAGTGGAATTTTGACAAAAAACCTTTAGGGTCTTTTATTGCATTAACAACACTATTCATGTATAGACAGGTCATACCACTGTTTTCAATTATTCAGTTGTTCTATAATTATTTTGAACTCTTTAGATGCACATAAGTTAATGTGTTAAAGAGGTTACAAACATACATAAGACACGTTCCATATTTGAGGAGCTCAGTTTCTTAATAATTTGTGGTGTTGTAGTAAAAATACTTCTTTCATTCCCACATTTTACACACTGTGTTAGAGTTATCTGTTTACATTTCTGTCTCTTACAGAATCTTTATAAGACTATATTTTCTTCCTTTTTTGCATCCTTAGCAATAATCTTTTATTCTGGTACAAAGGAAATTAAGATTTGTTTGGGCAAAAATCAGCTCAAAATGGATTAAAGACCTAAATATATAAAAGTACTAGAAGAAAACAACGGGGAAAAGTTCTAAGACATTGGTCTGGATAATGGATTTTTGGATATGAATCCAAAAGCACAGATTATAAAAGCAAAAATAGACAAATGGGACTACATCAAACTAAAATGCTTCTGTACAGCCAAGAAAACAATCAACAGATTGAAGAAAACTATAGAATGTGAGAAAAATACAACCACACAACCAATTAAGTGTTAATATCTAAAATATATATAAAGAATTTGACTCAATAGTAAGAAAATAACCTGTTTAAAAACATGGGCAGAGAATCTGAATAGACATTTCTCAAAAGAAGACATACAAATGGCTATCAGGTATATGAAAAAACACTCAGCATCACTAATCATCAGAGAAATGCAAGTTAAAACCGTAATGAGATATCACCTCATATCTGTTTGACTGGCAATTATCAAAAAAATGAAAGATAAGTATTGAAGAGGATGTGGAGAAAAGGGCACCCCTTATATACTGTTGTTGAGAATATAAATTAGTACAGCCATTATGGGAATTGTTGCTAAGCAATCAATGGGCTCATTGCCCAATGCACATAGAAGCTAATACCATGGCACTGGCCTTGGAGAAAACAAGAGCTTTATTGCAAGTGGACTAACCAGGAGACAAGAGGAAATGCTCAAACCTGTCTCCTTGAGCTGGCGGCTGGGACAGGTTTTATTAAGAATAGGGTAAAAGTTATGATCTGACTACATCACGCTATGGGGTGATTCCAGTCCTCAAAGTGATTGGATTCTGGATTCTGCCATGTGGTATCTGCTTCTTAATTCATCCCCCATTCCTCAGTCTAGTCCAAGCACTTAGGTCCCACCTATGGTTGCACACTTGGTTCATCTGGGCATGCTCAGGTTTATGTGACCTTCAACCTTGGGGTCCATGGCAACTGAAAAACAACTCACGACTTCATTACATAAAAGTCGAGTCAGGTTGATTTGATGCAGTTACAAAAACAGTATAGAGTTTCCTCAAAAAATTAAAAATAGAACTACTATTTGATCCAGCTATCCCACTACTGGATATATATCCAAAAGAAATGAAATAAATATGTTGAAGAGATATCTGTACTCCCATGTTCTTTGCAGCATTATTCACAGTAGCCAAAATATGGAATCAACCTAAGTGTTCCACAATGGATGAATCAATAAATAAAATGTGCATGTATACACAATAGAATACTATTCAGCCTTAGAAAAAGGAAATCCTATCATTTGCAACAACATAGACAATCCTGGAGTCCATTATGTTAAGTGAAATAAGCCAGGCACTGAAAGACAAATATGATCTCAGTGATATGTGGAATATAAAAAAGTTGAGCTTGTAGAAAGTATAATAGAATGGTTGTATTCAGGGGCTGGAGAGGAGGGAAGGGTTGGAGAGACACTAGTCAAAGGGTATAAAATTTGACTTAGATAGGAGGAATAAGTTCCAAAGGCTATTGTACCACATGGTGACTACAGTTAATAACAATGTATTGTATCTTTGAAAATTACTAAGAGAATAGATTTTAACTTTTCTCAACTCAAAAAATAAGTATGTGAAGTAATACATATGTTAATTAGCCTGATTTAGTCATTCAACAATGTGTACATATTTTGAAACAACATGTTTTACATGATAAACATGTACAATTTTATTTGTCAATTTTAGAAATTAATTAATTAAAAAAAGTTGGTCTGGCAAAGGAAATAGACTCAAGAACATAAGAGTAGATGGCCTATTCAGAGAACAGGATGTGTTCCTATGTGTCTGGATGTAAAATGGTGAACATTCAGAAAGGTGAGTTAGACAGAAGCCGCCTTGATCATATCCAAATAAAATATTTTAGTAAAGTTGTAATCATTTAAAATTTATTTTAAGTATCTCAGAATATTTCTCTCACAGATGCTGATTGTGTTATAATAATAACTATGGATTTGTGAGAAGCAACCAATCAACCATCCCTCTTGGTTTAGTTCCTAGTTCTGAGAACAGTCTTTCTTCCTGTTAGAATGAAGGTGTTCCTTCCTTTTAGGTTGGCTGTGACCTGGATCTGACTCTTATTTCAAAGGTCTTGAGTATCAATCCAGAATACTCTCTTTTTATATGAAGCTTTATCTTTCTATAGGCACCTTTGTATGAAATTTACACTTGCTTAAATCGCTCCCATCTTAAAAAAAATAAGCCCTCCTGGACTTCTTCTACAAATCCAGCTACTGTCTAGTTCTTGCTCCTTTTTATAACTTCTTAAGAAGTATTCTAAACTGATTTTTCTTCATTTTTTCACTTTCCACTCACTTTTCATCCCATTCCATTTTAACTTTATCACTCCACTCAAATTATTTTTATTGAAATCACCAATGTTCTTTTTCTATCTCTGAATAAAAAGACATTTCTTTGACATAATCTTGTATAAACTTGCAGCATAATTTTACCTAACTTCTCCCTCCTTGAAACACTCTACTTCTATTAAATATTCTCCTGATATCTGCTTATTCTCCTTCTCTACCTTCCTGTTAGATGCTGATACTGCTTAGGATTCTTCGTGAGTCCGTTTTTCTGTTCCTACATACTCTTTCGTAGCCCTCCCCTTCATTCCCAGGGCTTCACTTACCATCTACATGCCGACAACTCCCATACTGCTATTTCCAGTCCAAACCCCTTTCTGAGCTTCAGATTTCCATATATGACTGCTTATTTGACATTTCCACTTATTTATTAAAAGCATCTGAAAAAATCAGCCTCATCCAATTGTTTAAACTAAAAATCTATGAATCATACTTAACGTCATAGTTTCTTAATCCCCACTTCCAATATAAACTAAAAGCTGGTTTAAAAAATACTTTTAGTACTTTATTGTATTTTTTGACCTATATTGTAATTTTTGAGTTAATTTTTTATTGTGGTAAAATGCAAATACAAAATTTGCATTTCTAAAAAATTTTAAGTCAAGAGTTCAGTACATTAAGTACATTCACATTCACCATTGAGTGGTGGGGATGATCACCACCATCCATCCCCAGAAATTTGTCATTATCCTAAATAAAAAGCTGTTGTTTTAGTCAAGAGTATTTCTTTAGAATCTATGTTTATTGCTACCTCACTATACTATTGCCATCAATTCCTAAACGGTATTTCCACATCCATACTTCATATTATAATCCAATCTTCATATTTTAGACTGACATTTTAAAAAGTGCTACATTATCAAGATCTAGTTGTGTTTAGGAAAAAGATTAATGCATAAGGAAAGTATTTTTTTTAGCTTTATTTTCCACTGCTCTCCTTTTGCTTACTGTGCGCTAATGGTTCCATTTGAAAGTTTTTTAAATTTTTTCAAATGGACTTTGCTTGCTCTCATCATACTTGGCAGCCTTTGAACCTGCTATCCCATCTCTTTGGAACTCTCTTGCTTGCCGTCTCCCTTTATGCCTAAGTCATACTCATGCTCAATCCAGGAAACCTCTCAGACATCCCAATCTAGGTTATGGCCATCTGTTACGTGATCCCATAACACAGTGCAAATCTTCACTTTTTATTTCTTGATGTTTATTTTTTCTTCACTAAATTGACATCTTTCAAAAGATAGTATCTAGCGCATTTCTGATACTTAATAAACATTTGTTGAATGTATAAATGTTTCAAATATTTATTAAGTGACTACTATTTTCCAGATACCATTTTAGGCACTAAAGATATACCAGTGAGCCAAAACGAAGTCATTGCTTTCTTGGAGGCACCTTTCTGTTAACATGAGATTGACAATAAAACAGAAGAAATAAATTCAAGTCAGTTGATAATGTGCTAAGAAGAAAATTAAATCAGGATGAGGAGAGAATGATTAGGGTTCTATTTTAAACACATTGGAGATAGTTTTTTGACAAGGTTCTACTTGATCAGAGATCCTGAGTGAAATGAGATCCCATGGTGGCTAAGAGAAGAGCAATCCAGAAATACGGATTTTCAAATAGCCTCAGGCAATGTATACTTGGGTTGGTCATGAAGGAAGGACTGTGCACTTGGGGCGGGATGAGAAAGTAATAAGGGAAGAGCAGATGAGAGAACATCTGGGGCTTTAAGGCCATGGTTAGGACTTTGAGTAAGATAGTGAATTGTTGCAGGATCATGAGCATGAAAGTGACATGATTGGGTTTTCTTTTTCAAAAGAACATGCTGCCTGCTTTGCAAAGAGTAGGTAGAGAGAGTGAGTTTGGAATTAGAGACACCTCATGAGAGTCTAATACATGGTCCTGGTGAGTGATGATGATGGGTTAGAGCAAAGTGATCAAAGTGGAAATGATTACAAATGGTTTGATTCAGGATAAGTAAGGTAGATTAATAGTATTTGCTGATAAATTTGATATGGGATGAGAAAAAATAAAAGAGAATATCTATAATTCCAAGATTTTTGACTTAAGAAACTGGGAGAATGGTGTTGCCATTTACTGAGATGAAAATAGGGAGAATCATATTTGATAGCGACAATAAAAAACTCAGTCTGGACATGTAAAGTTTGGGATAACTTAGACATAGCCAGGCGGAATAATGAGTAGTAAGTTAAATATATGGGAAATTTTACTTGCTCTCTGGGCACTCATGGGAAAATTACTCTTTGAGCCTTGGTTTCTTAGTCTATAAATTGACCCCGTTAGACTGTTTTAAGGATTAAGGGTAATGTACTTGCAAGTATCAAAAATATGCCAAAACAAATAAGCATTCAATAAGTTTTAGGATTTTTTCTCCCATTAAAATGTAGCCTGTTTCATAAAGTTTTTGTGAAATCCAAATAGGGCATAGGGATATTTATATCAACTCAGAAATATTAAGATATATAGTATTAATATTAATATGATTATCATTGGCAGTATAATTAATAAGGACTCAGTACATTAAATTTGTTTTTTATGCTAGCATTGCTTTTAAAGGATAAAGCAACAAATTAAACATGTATGGGAAATACAAAGTTTATTTTTAGGCCCTTCGTATAGTGGAAGTCTCAATAAAGAGAAGCTGTTTTATTTTCTTGACCTTTATATAATCCTCAAGTCGATGGAAAATTGTAGTTCTTAATCATTACGTGGACAAAAGTCATATGAGCACCCAAGTATTATTTATGGTGTTAATTTCCTAGAAGATACATTATAAGTGGGATAATTTTCCCTGCAAAGAAAAAGGAACCCTGAAGACTTTTCGAGCTATAGAAATGGATGATGTTCAGTGCTACAAATACAATTTTTCCTGGTATAATCTGGTTCCAGTTTGATTAGATGTCAGATAAAGGGAGCAGGACAAGCAGAATGTCTTCTCTAATAAAACCACATTTTTATTATAGACTTATCATCAGTGCTCTTCATTCTGTAATTCTTGCCAATGTCAGCTACTCTAAATTCTGAATACTCATGAGACACTGAATTCCATTTAAAGACAGTGTTACCTTTCTGCCCTCTTTATCAGAATAATGTAGAAAATGAAAAAAGAATTCCATTCTGATATCTATCATGTCAATGGTCATGAAAGTAAGGTAGAAAAACAGCATATTCATTTATTTAAGCTAATAAGTTCAGATCCAAAAGTCAGAGAGAAGAGATCAAGAGCAAGATAGTCATCTCCGCGTTAAAGAAACTATGACTCTGGTCTTATAGAAACTCACTGGTACGTGCTTAAGTGTTTAACAACTTCCTTGATGAAGATCAAAAAGAACAATTTAAAAGAGATTTTCAACCAAAAGTAGAGCACTTTTTTTTTAAATGTCCTTTGTGAAAGCTACATTGTCTAAGAGAGTAGTTCTGAAAATGAAAAAATGGAAAAATAAAACTAACAAATAATAAAATGTTGAAAGTGACAACTTAAAAGTCAGTGTGAAGATTTGTGCAGTAAGAAAGACGGAACACTAGTGTATTAAATTCTCAGTGACAGACAGAGGAGGGGGAGGCGTCACCAAGAGTTGCTGGATAGAAAGGCGTCAGAGCATGCCTCTCCAGTTAAGTAACTGGCCTTTATGTCCTCTTTCTGTTGCTTTTAACTTAGAAGCTCTGACTTGGGCAGTGCAACGGCAATATGTGTAACCAAAGTGTTTGTACCCCCGTAATACTCTGAAATAAAAACAAAAACAAAATAAAACCTAGAAGTCTGAGTTGTGATACGCTCCTTCTGATGTCTGGTTTAACAACCATGAGAAGCTTTCTCTAACTTCCTGGTCTTGGTTTTCACACCAACTGATTTCCATTATATTTGCTGTTGACTGCGTAGTTTTTGCTTAGTTTACTCCACCAAATTCACTGCTTCCTGTGCTTCCCTGACTCATGACTTTCTATTACCTTCCCTACTTTATGGCTTTGCTTGTGTATCTGATCCTGAGCATCCTCTGACTCTGATTACTTGAACTGTGGTGGTCCATATAAAGAAGCAGACACCCATTGACAAGGAAGATTATTTGGTCTGGATAAAAGGTTAAGAGGTAATTGAATGTGTTTTACTGCCTCTTTTACAATCAGGTGCTAGCAGTATTCCTCTCGGTGTCCAAAAGCTGAGATGCATCCTTGTTATTGTTGGTTAGGCTTTTTCCTTAATGGAGAGAGAATTCCCTGACTTCAGCATGTTCTTTTTGAGGAGGGAAAAGAAAAGCTATTGCTGTTTGCAATGCTCTCAGCTTTTCTACAGAATACATTGCCTTATTCATTAAATCAATAAGCATTTCCTGAATGAGCAAAGCACTATGATAAACACTAAGTAAGAGAGGTCTAAAGCAAAGTAAGGGTCAGACCTTACACCCTGAAGCTTATCGGTTCTGGACACCCAGACCAAAAGGCTATCTCCGAATCTTAATGGCTGTACTGAGCTCATGCATGTAGGTGGCAACTCTCCTAGGGTCAGTATAAAATCATACAATGGCAACTAAGTGTCTTGCACTGTGGCATTTTTCAGTCTGTGGCCTGTTAATGGAGATACTCATAGAGTGTAGAATTAAGGAAGGAAGGAAGAAGCTAGCTTGTACTTTCAATTTATAAATTTTTAAAAACTCACACAGTGCTAAATAAATGTTCTAATCATATTAAGCAAGATTAAAAGAGTTTTATTGATCTGTATAAATTTATATTGGAAAACAGACCAAAATTATTTTCTTAGAGTGATTTCTGAGTAAAATAGCTTACCAAATGAGAATGTGAAAATAATTTTTATGGAGATCCTTGCAATGTGACAAACCTGAGTTCAAGTGTGTGTTGTGATTTCCTATAATCCTATTTTTTATGGGTCCAAAAGAATTGATTGCTTCTATACCAGTATCTGAAGTATCTATTATGCTGTATTTAAAAAGAAATATTATGATTTTTACTCTCAATAACTTCTAGCATACCAAGTGATTCGTTTGACAGCTGAATTTCTTTTCCATAGGCTTTTATTAGTTATACATTCTTCTTTTCATTTATTTTACAAATCTTTCCATAAGAAATATACCCATTTCTAGATTAAAAGATCTGGGCTGTGTCAAAGAATCTTCCCTATCAGCACAGGGGTTATTTGATCTTCAGGTAAACTCTCTTCATAAGTGAGGATCATTTTTATTAGGTTGTTTCTTTTTAAATTAGACAATATAGCATAATTCTTACCTATCGACGCATTTGAGAAAGGCACATAGAGTTTCCATGCCAGCTGTATCCCTTTCTAGAAAGTCAGGTATTCTTTCAATCATCACCATTCTTATCCATTAAATTAGGACAACAATATTTCATACCTCAAAGGGTTCTTCTTAGGATTACATGTGATCCTGCATATAAAACACCTAGTAGGGGGTCTAATAATATTCTCTCTCAGTTTGACTCTAATTAGGGAATGCCTAGGTAGAAAGGTGAGAATAATTATTCACAGGCTTGTCTTTAAGAATCCACTAGAGACATCTAAATTTTACAAAACAAAGGAGGAAGAGGGAGCAGATGTGTACGTTAGGGGTGATTTGTGGGATACAGAGATAGTGGGTAAAAGGGAATTTGCATCTTGCTAAAATCAGTTCAATGAAATACACTTAGCTATATATACCAATCTTCAGGGGCATAAAAAGTGAAATAGAATATACAAGTAAATTTGAAACGTACAGGGAAAATTGTCCCATGGATGAGTTAGTGATAACAGCAAGTCTTGACTGCCCACGTAACCAAAACACTAAATGAGCTAAGAATTGAACTCAGGTTACTTGATCTCAATTCAGAGCAACTTCATCTTTCATTCATACACCTCTGGGATGAGACTTCTTGGCTTTGTATTTGTTTTCTTATTTAGTTTTGCTTTAAGTTAATGCAATGATTTGATAACATAAACTTCAGATGCCACGTGACATCACAATCAAATTCTTCTATAATTTAGAACTACTCTGGATTAGCTTAGTCCAAATTTGAATTTATTTCTGATCAAAACAACAATAACACTCCCAGGATATGCAGCTTGGGCTCCCAAAATATATTTTTCTTAAACAATGACAAATTTCAAAGCAAATTATTTTGGCCCATTTTTGTAGCAATCTTGCCTTATTTTCTTGTTCGTTTACTGAAATATAAGAGATGACGAGCTTCCTTTGACAGCGTTTTAATTAGTTTCCATATGTGATACTTTTATACCATGTGTCTCTGGAATTTTCTTTTTGTATGGAAAAAAAGACTACTTAAACCGTTTTAATTATTTACCTGATATTCCCCAAACAGATGGCTTTGACACTTTTTGCTTATTTGTGCTTCTGAATTTTTTAAGCCTTGCTTTCATTCCAGCAATTCAGATGAACTAGTTTACTTTCTGAGCAATTGTATTAGAGAAAAAGTAAAAGATCAACTGTAGGTCGACTGAAGGATTTTCTGCAGTTAAACTCAATTACTGGCAATGACTGAAATGAATTTAAAATTGCCTTTTCTGAAGGGTGAATGGATGCTGTCCTCTGGTTTCTGACAGGACAGTGTTTGTAGAGCTTCTTCAAAATGAACAAGTTTTTGACATTTTCTCTCTCTTTCTCTCTCTCTCTCTTTTTTTTTTTTTTTTTTTTTTGGTTGTGGGAGCTGGCTGGCTGAGAACAAAGCTGTTGTTTGGTTTGAGCTTTGTTCACTTTCCATGGTCAGATTAAACCAACAGCCAATTTTGGCAAGCATAAATCCTTTTGCATAGGCACATGAGGCATTTTCTGACAGGAATGATTTATTTTTTAACATAGATGAATCTTCCACATTTTGCAGATGAAGGTGCTAGCTGTGCTGTCCCTTTGGAGTTAAATGGAGACATTGACCTCTTTCTCTTCCTTTTCCTCCTTGACCCCGGTTAGTCTTGTGCCTGGCAGGGAGCTGCAGACAGGAGCCCTCAGGGAAGCTTGAAGCCCACACTCTCACAGAACTCTGACAATTCCTTCCCATCTCAGAAGGTTCTCTTGTATCTCTGCAGCCTGGAATCTTCCTTTTGCCTACCCTGCTCCTCTTTTCCAAATCTCTGCTTGAAATTCACCTCCTTCAAGAAACTTCTCTTTAAGCTCATCCACCCTGAGTATTCTCCAAATCGTTTTGTTTGGGATTTACAACATAAACACTTGTTCCTATTTATGTATTTTTACTTGAACTCTTCTTTTAATATAGTGTAAGTCCCAAGTCCTCAACTAGATTTTGAACTTTCTCAAAGACCAGAAATATTGCTATTTCATTGTATAGTATATAATACACATGCTTAGTATTGTCTACCCAGTCAGTGTTCCAGAAACTTTGAAATTTCCTCTCCTCCCACCTCTCTGCCTCTCATTGATTTTGAATTGGTGTCTCCAGTTTCTTCCTCTTGATTTTCCTCGTTCATCCCTGTTCTACAGTTTTAGCAGGTGTTTCTATTTAGCTTCATCTGAGACTTCATTGTCATTCATTACTCTTTTTATTTATCTCTACTTAATAATCTATCCTATTTGCCATAGTACCTGTTGTAAATCTTCACTAGGTTTCTCAGTCTCCTTGGCCTTATAACTGTCCCTGGCGGTAGCAAATGGCATTGCCTCCTACGTTACTGCAAAGTGGGAGGGCCTTCCTCTCCTTTACTCCTGCCTCAATTTCCTCTGCGTCTTCCCATCCGTCTCTCCATATCTCCTGTCCCTGAAGAGGTGTCTCACCCCTCCCAGGGTCTGCTGCCCGTCCTTCCCATGACTTACTGTCCTTTCAGAAACACTGACCTATGGATTACTTCCTACTGCTTCCATCTCTACATCCCATACTTGAAAACAGGCTCAAATCTGTCTCTGACACACAGTGAGATGGTAGCTTCCCTAGGTGCGTTTTTGGAAGCATGAATGAACAGTCTTTCTAGTGTTCACTCTAGCTATTCTTCCTCTATACTTTTAATATCAAACCTCTGGAAATATCAGACAGCATTTGGTGTCTTTATTTTCTAATCACAGATGAATTGCTCAACCCCGGAAACCTGATTCCTGTGTTCACCGCAACACTGAAACTCCTTTCCGCAGCCTCCAGGACGCTCCTAAGCGTTGCTATCTGGCATCCATTCCTAGCCCTTGTCCTTCTTTATCTTGCCTCTTGGTTCATCATGTCATTCACTTCGTTTTGAGATTTTGGTCTCTAGTTCACTTTTAATTGCAACCTCTTTCTTCCCTTTACCTTTAAGTGTTTGGCATAGTTCATTTTTCCTTTCACCTATTCATTTTTTCTCCTTGAAAATTTTACCTAATTCAATGGTTTCAATAGCCATCTTCTCTCTAAGTTATCTCATAGTTATATCTTTTGGCTCGACAGGTCTCCCACAGTAATTTCTAGCCAGAATTCCAAATACATCCGCAATCAATCCTGGGTGTCCTATTGACACTCAAACTTAAATTCAGCATGTCCTCATCCTGATATGTCTACATGGCTTTACAAGTAGATCCCTAAATATGTTTCTATTAGTTGCAATACCATTATCCCAAATGTTTGGTCAATCAGTTATTTTTGATCATCTATTCATATTTAGGTCCTACCATGTATGTCATATGTTTTGTCTCATTGTTTGTCTGGCTGCCACCTCACCTGTTTAGACCACTACACTTGTCCATGTCTGTGTCGGTGCTTGTAGTTGGCTCCTAGCAATTACCATGACCCCAATCTTACTCCACTAATCTTTTGCACTCCCCTTTACCAGCTTAATTTTTCTGTATTGAAGGTAATAGTAGCTATCATAATAAGCACTTAAATATCAGTGAATAAATACAATAAAATTTTAATTATAGCTCACATAAAGGTCCAAGATCATTCTGGGTAGATGGGGAAAGATATCAGTCAGCCCCATGGAGTTATTCAGAAGCTCGGGCTGACAGAGGCTTAGACGGTCAAAGCTTGTGGCCCCCAAAGTTGCCTTGGGCCTTAGTATACAACCGTTGGGATGTGACAAGACATCATGGAATGTCCTGTGGGAGGTCATTATGTACCAAGATAAGAAACGAAGGCAATAACTTCTGTTTGCATTCCACAGGTTAGAATTTATAGTTATATGGTCACACATCACTGAAACGGTTCCTGAAAATATCATCCCTAACTGTTTAGCCACCTTTCGGTGACAACTCTATAGCATGGAACAGTGCAGTACAATGAAAATTATTTCAATAGTGAAGCCATCTGGGCTAGAGTTTGCTCTGCAGGATTTTTTTTTTTTTTGGTAATAGATTCAATTCCTTTAAGAAATATTAATATAAAAGTCTCTCACCACGTGCCTGTGTGACTTAGGAATCAGAAATGGAAATGGCACATAGAATAATTGATGTACTTTTATGCAGTTCTATATTGTCCAAGTTTTGACCCACTATTATCAACCTCCCTGATAACTCTGAGCTCCAATTTTGTCTTTCCATACCAATGAGGCTGCCGTAGGTTTTGGATGCTGCTTTCTGATTGGTTTTTATGCCTCATGAATAGCTTTAGCAAATGATCTCAATTGGGAAAAAAAGCTATAGCAAACATAGGACTCACCACAACATAATTACCTTTTCTTGGAAATATTTTATTGTTATCAATAGAAATGTTAGTCCAAGGTAAACTACTTCTTTTTAGCTGCAAGCAAAAGTCCCAATAGAGGATTTTGAGCAGAGTAGAACTGTATGACTTGAGTTACATTTCAGAATGTCACTGCGAATACTGGGTAAGAATAGACTAAAATGGAGCAAGGATAAAATTGGGAAGAAGACTTAGGAGACTATTGAAATAGTCCAGGTGAGAGATGAGCATTATGAAGACATTGATAGTGCTGTATTCCCTATATGTGAGGTCATTCTCGGATGTGAAACTGAAGGGTCATGCAGTTGCCCTTTAAATCTCATCTTACTCTGGCCCCAGTTCGATTTTTTTCTGGATACCACTGTAAGTCAAAACAATAAACATTAGGTTGCAGCACTCTAAATGTGTGTAAGCATTTAATTAACCTTTTTTCTACTATGTATTTTCATTCCCATAAAAGATTGTATGAATATTTCCTTTCAAGTGTTAGTGATATAAATGAGCAAGATTAAATGTCAACAATAATTTGCTTCATGCTAAAAAATTCTTCCTTACTCAAGAAAATTTGTGATTGATTTATTTATATAGAATAAAGCAAATCAATTCTTAAGTATTAATCTATTTATTAATAAGATAAACAAGTATGTTTCTTTACGTAATGTTCATGTATTTAAAGATACATCAAAGTAATATTATTGATTAAATCATAGTACATTAATTTTTGAGATCATCCCAAATTCTTAAACAAATCACATGTTCCTTAATCATTTTAGCTCTCAAAAAAGCAGTATTGTATAAAGGTTGAGAACATGGTTATATAACTTAGCTATGTTCCATGCTAGTGGAATTAAACTGGGCATATATGCCTATTTAACAAGGTAATTATGAAGTATAAGTAATATAATCATGGACAATCCTTAGGACCTAAATCCTAAGGATTTAGATGCTCTATTTCCCTTCCAGCTATCCATCGTTGGCAAATAATCTAAGATGATGTGAAGAGAATGCTGAGTTTCCTTAAGCAAATAATAGTAATAATAACAATAATAAAAATTTAATTGGCAAAGACTGACAAACCAAAAAATGCTGAAGTTCACCTTTTTTTCCTGTTTCTGTAGTTTTGTTAAAAAAGGCAATTGAGAAAACATCTTTCATTTTTCCTTTAGGAAATTGAAAAATATTAATTGTTAAACATAAATCTCCTTGGATTTCTGAAGGTATAACATACGCTATCAAGCAAG
This sequence comes from Indri indri, assembly GCA_004363605.1. NCBI lineage: Eukaryota > Metazoa > Chordata > Mammalia > Primates > Indriidae > Indri > Indri indri. Next base: position 13,666 of record RJWJ010008120.1, on the reverse strand, counting down.
TAGATGCTTCGTAATCTGGCTCAACTGCAGGTGGATTGTTGACTTGCTAAAGTAAGCTTCAAATATATAAATTATTTTGATATGTTTTAACATCAACTATTCAGAAAAGTGACACCTCAAACCCTGTGTCTTAGCTCATGGCCAGGAGACATTGCTAGAACTATTTCTTGTGGATGACTGCCACAGTATATTGAAGAACATATATTATTAATAGGTTATACTCAGTATATAAAGTTTAGTCAGCAAGTGAAAAGCAGTTTTTGTTAATAAAAATAAATAATAAGAGCTGACTCAGGGAAACAATTCTATATTTTTAAAGGGTGTTTCATTGGTTTAAAAAATTCTATGTCAAATAGGGTATGTTTTTCCTCTGTCTTCACTTTCTATGATTTATTTAAAACTATTTTTGAGTACTTTTTACAAGAAGGCACTGTGGCAAATGCAAAGATAAGTAGCATGGCCCCTATTGTCTTGATAGAATGTTATGGCTGATAAGAGAAGCACAAATATAAAATATGATACTTGAAATAAAAGGTCACTCTTGCTACGGAGATACTATAGGACTGCAAAAAATAGTGTCATTTCATCTGGACCGTAAGATATAGATAGGTTACATTTATACCTTTGGGAATAGGGAAAAGACATTTTAGAGAAATAAAAAGTAGGAAATTAGAGATGGAGGGGGAAAAAGGGTTACTTATAAGAAACAACAACAACAACAACAGCAACAAAAGACCAAAATGTATATGGGGTTAGAAGAGTTAGGTTGGGTCCAGACTGTTAAATAATGTAGAGTTTATTTCTTTACTCCTAGGGCATTTTGGAACCATTGCGAATTTTTGAGCTGACAAGTTCTGTGGTGTATTAAAAGATTATTAATATCTTAGGATTGCATTAGATTGATAAGAGAGGGAAAATGATTGAGGCAGAAAGACCAATTAGAACTCATTAAAATAGACAACTAAACTATTTTAGGGCCTGAAATTGAATAGGGATAGAACTACAATAAGTCAATTTTTATTTCTATTTAATGATTGCCTTAAATTATTGGCTTTATATAGTTTAAATTAAAATTTGATTTATTGAAAAGTGGAATTAGAAAGTATAAGTGAAGCTATAAATATGACAATATATGTATATTATAGATATATGTATATATAAGTTTTGAGAAAATAGGCTATGGTTTTTAAATTCCAGATCAATACCTGTGGGGAACTGGGTGGTAATGGGGCTCAGAAAACTGTACCCCAAAATGAAGGCCTCAGAAGCAAAAGTTTTTCTCTGACCTTTTCCTGTCCTCCTGTCTCTTGGACCCATTCTTATCTGAGACTTGTCATAGAAACTAGAATCCGTCTTCCATAACGCAGGTCATAGAAATAAGAACCCCTTTTCCCTGAAAGCCAGTCATACACCCTAAAATTATTCTATGTAAAAACTGGCCATAACAAAATTATCTGACCTACCTTGTTTGACTGTAGGTCATAAGATTGCCATGCCAGAGAGGGCCCTGCCCCATGCCCAGAAGAAAGGAATGCATGCTCAGAGAGGCCAAGAAGAATCTAACCAGCCAGGTCTTGCTGGGTTTCCCCACTCCATCCATTAACAGTAGATCATACTCTTTTTGTACGATCATATTTCTACATGGATATTCATAATTTGTTGAACCTAAGCATAAAAATGGACAATTTTTCCTGTATCTTTGGGCCTTCATTCTGAAGGCTGCCATGTATGCATGTCACATAAATTTGTATGGCTTTTCTCCAATTAATCAATCTGCCTCATGTCAGTGATTTTTCAGTGAACCTTGAAGGGGCCAAGGGCCTTGGTCCCTACAGTGGGCAGAGGGAGAATTGGACTCCAAAGCAATTGCAACAAAGGCCTCAACCAATCCTATGGGGAACTCTGGAACTGAGGTAACCTTTCAGAGCTGTCCTGGATTGGGACAAGGGAGCCAACCTTTGTGCCACCATGTCTAATATTCAGTAAATAATCCCTAGAATGGGACTTGTCAGAGAGCATTCAGCTATCAGTGCTCCCAGAAGCTAAGAGAATTGAGTTCTTTAGTCCAGGAAAGAGTGGTATGGCAATCTGAGCAACATACTACAATAAAGTATGGCAGGGAGTAGAGGTCGGCGCTCATGTGTAACCTGCGTTCTTATAAGAAGATAGTGTCTGTGTTGTGGGGTAAGTGAGAAGCAATTTCCATTTAAAGAATTAAACCATCATTGAGTCATACATTTAACTAATATACGACTCTCATATTTTTGAATATTTCGGCACTATATTGTAACAAACATCTCATCAGGCATAGTTTTTCATCGGAACATTCCTTTGGAATATACGCTTTTGATATATTCCAATTTCCACGGTTTGCAGATAAATATAAATACTAATTCTGTAAATAACAGAATCAGTCAATTTCTGAAAATCTTTTACTAGATGAGTTCATGCCTCCATTCATTCAAGTTCATTCAAATTCTTAATCTAACAGGGATTAATTTCCTTCCAAATACCTGAAACTAAATCACTGACAATTAATTAAGAGTCAAAAAATTTACATCAACCTGCCCATATCTTAGCTTCAGCCTTCTTAACTAATATTACCCAGTGAATCATGCAGTTTCACAATAAACTCTTGCTCTGAATTTACAAGGCACTGATATGATGTGGTTCATGATATTCGTTATTGGCTGATGCAACCGTGGTAGCAGAAAAAGCCAGGCAGGTACCAGAAGGAAGGAATCATGCAATTACTATTGCAGGATGATTCCACAACTCACAGTAAGGAATAATTATGGAACTGTGCATAATAACTGTGATTATTTTTGACCTATCACTGTTGGACCACTGTCTATGCTTTACTGGCAGCACATGCACACAAAACATGGCATAGTTGTGTGTGGTGACAGATAGACTAGGGACAAAAGAGGGCCTGTCTTGTTTTCAGACATATCAAGTGATTTCCTTAAGGCCCAGAAAAAAGAGGTATTTTCATTGTTGTTAATCAAGAAAGATCAATATCTATATCTAAGCTACATCTATGTCTATATCTCTATCTAATCTATATCTGTATGATAGATATTTTTATTTAATGTACATTATAATCTGAGCACTTTTATGCTTGTTAATTCTTCTGGCAACACTTTGAAGCAGGAGATAATACTATCACTTTTCAAATATACCATAATATATAGAAATGGCAGACCTATTAACAGTATTGAATCAGTATTGAACAGTCTATTGTCTATTTCAAAGCCCACTTTCAGAGGTTCCCAATTCATGCTGCACAGAACAAACACACCTGGAACTTAAAAGAAATTACAGATGCTGTACCACATATGTAGGAATTCTGATTCAATAGGTGTGGGGTAGGATCTCAAAAATGTATGCTTTAAAAAGATGCATAGGTGGGTCTGAAACAGCTAAAATTGAGAACTATTGCATGTGCTCATTCCACTCTACTTATTGGCAATTTATGTCAAAAAGAGAAAATGGCCAAGGTTCCCAGATTGCTTATTACTGAGAGTACTTAGTGAAAAGAGTATACATGCTATACCTGAAGGTTATGTATTGTAGATGTCTGTTTAAAAATGTTCCTGTTTCTATTTATTTTAATATCACAACCATCTGTTATGTTCATAAACTTTTAAAAGTATTTTATAAGTTATTATGTATGCACATACTAATATTGCAGATAAATAAAACATAGTAAAATTGTTGCATCAATGATGCAAATAAGTAAAATACTTAAGAAGAAATCTTGTTTATTTATTTTTCCTATAGGATTTTTCCTTGTAAATATTTTTTGCCATTCTTGACTTATTTCTATTAACAAAATTTTACTTGCATTTACACTAATGACCACATAAATTATAATTTTTTAATGGTATGCAAATAGAAACAGTGTGCTGAGTGTTACTGTGAATGGAGATTTTTAGTCTGAGCACATATAAAAGAATTAATACAGTGAATACCTAAGTTATAGGCACTGAACTAGGTGCATTAAATTGTCTTAAATTGAGCACTTACTCTGTGTCAGACATTATGCTAGGAATTTCATACATACTTAATTCTCAGAACAACCAAGATTGTTGTTCTTAGATTGGGGAAGCATTCTTACTCTCTACTGTATAGATGATACAGCTGAGGCTCAGAAAGGTTGGCTAGTTTCCCAAGACCAAAAAGGATAGAAACTGGAGCCAAATGCAATGCAGGTCAGTTGTCTGAATTATGATGGCTTCTCAATTTGTCTTTGATATCAGGATATCTATTATTACTTTAATTGCTTTGAGCACTATTCTAATTACTGCTATGACATTTATTCATTCATTCATTGGCCAATTTGTGGATTCATATTTTCATGTATTGTTTTCTATCCCATTTTGCCATGACTTTAGATATATGAAATACACTGTGTCTATCTGGGCCTCCTTCCTGCTTGTACTGTTTATTGCAGGAAGGAAAAAAATTGCCACATTGGGGAAAATATAAATCCATGAAATGTCATCATTTTCTCAGAAATGGTTGTTGATACTGAACCTTGTCAATTGCTTCAGTTTGCTGGATATCTAGTGTAACACTGACTGTATTTCCAACAGAGATGCTAATACTTTTTGCTATTTTTATATTTTCTGTGATTACTTTAGTTGGTTTCTGAAAGGGGTTGGTGTACTAGCTGTCATCTTTTTGATAAATGTAGAAAGAATTGCCCAACCATGTGGTATTCCCAGAACATCATCCTCATAATTCCCCACATTTTGTAAAAGGTATTCAGACGTGCCTGTTTCCCAGATTATTTGGTTTAGCCTGATACAGGCCATTAAGCTCAGGTTGCCAATCCCCTTCCATATAAACTTACCCAGACCATTTACCCCTCATGCCTCCAGTAATCTCTCAAACACAGTTCTCATATATTGCATCATTTTATTCAGAATGCACAATTAAACAGTTTGGAACTTGATATTAGATATGTTTGTCACCATAGGTCTGAGAAATGCCACTTAAAGATTAAAGAATTGAGTTCTGTACCTTATGAAGTACATTTTTGACCCAATAAATGTCAATTAAAAAATTAAAGCAATGGGAAAAAGGTAAATGCATTTACATTTGTATGGTTATTCTTGGCCACCAATTCACATTACTTTTCACTCAAGTCTCCTAGGTGAGTTGTTCTGCCTCAAATGAAGGACTCATGATAGATGAGTAGACATTAAGTTTTTTTTTTTTTTATGAAAAGAGAGAAGGTATATAAGTTCTTTTGTCTCTATTTCATTCTCCCTCTCTCTTTTTCTCTCTTGTTCTCATTTTCTCTCTTCTTCTTTCTAGATTTGCAATTTTAGTAATAAGGTTTGGGAATGAGTGTGACCTTATCTTGGAAGGTACTTTCTTTGGCTTTGAGAAACTAAGAGACAAGGAAGGGAATTAGAAGAAAGAAACGAGTTGCTGGCCTTTCTAGTGAAGAAGAGAGTTCCTCGTGTGTACAATCTGTATCACTATGGGGAAGAGTGGGAAGTAATTCAGGGAAGTAATTCAAGAAAGAAGCATTGCTGAAGTTTATTCATTCTTGAATAGTGGTATCTGAGTATTAATTTATTTTTTATTTCTCTATTTTTTCATACTTCATTATGTTAATTGGGGGGTGATCTTAGTATGGATCTGTCATTCTTAATTCAGAATAATAGGGATAATTAAAAAGCTACAAATACCATGTATTGTCCATAATGATTCAGTTTTAATTGGTCAGGAGCAGGGCCCAGGCATTGGCTCTTTTAAGGTGTTCATGTAATTCTTATATGCAGCCAGAATTCAGAACCACTGATCCAGACACAGATAAAGGAACCCTTCTAGTACTTGATTTCTTTATTAGATCAACGAGTCCCAGACTTAGATTTTCAGAGTTTAGGTTTGAATTTAGAAACTGTATGCTTGGTGTTCGTTTCTGGACCAGTTTGCTGTGATTTATTTTGTGGTGTTGGATTAGTCATCCTTTGGATGCTATAGGTTTCAAATTCAGAGGACTGAGCTTGTTGCAGCCCCAAACAGAGTAGTGACTTGAGGACTCTGCCCTAAGAAGCTATATAGCAAGTCAACACTTTAGGAGCACCTCTGAACTGCATACGACCGAGGAGTGGGTCAGAATTCCAGTTGCATTATCAGTTTCACTGAGTGATGGCAGTGCATGGTGGGCAATCGAGGGCTAGAAGATCTTGCAAAACTGAAAGAATGAATAAAGGAAACAAAGGGCTTTGAGGGATGATCAAGCTTGGAATCTTGTATCTGAATTGGAATCTGAATACTTATATTTAGTCATAGTTCACCAAGATTTTCCTATAATTTTCTCTAGCCAGGAGTCACATTCAGAGTCAGGCAGTCCATACCTCTCAGGTGAGTGTAGGCAAATAATTTCATCTGGTTAGAAGAGTCTGGAGAAGTGGAAGCTAACTGGAATATCTGACATCAGTAACAAAAAGCCAGAAAAAAAGGGAACATCACTGCCTTTAACATTGTTCCGTTTAATCCTAACTGGAGCTCTCTCTGCTACTCTGAAAACATAATGAATCAATATAGGGAATAGGGATATTTCCAAGTTATTTACTTCAGGATTAAGGCAATGCCGCTGCAATGCCTGACGAGATACGTTGCCCTTTTCACACAGTGCTTTAGAATCTCGTTGGAAATCTCTGCTTTGTAAACAGGAAACTGCATAACATTATTATTCATATTCTTTATATTATTGAAATCAGAGCTCAGCAGTGTAGCAGACCAGACCCGGAGAAAAGGAAGCTCTGCAGAACCAGTAATGTTCAAAATGTAAGCAGTGACCCTGAAGAAAGTAAAAACACATCTGAGATTCTAAAGCAACCAGGAGGCAGCAAACTTACAGGTGATTGGTCAGTGCCAGGCGGTTCAGAGAAAGGAAGCTAGCCCTTAAAAGAATGTCAGAGGTTTAATCAGCAAGATGTGGCTTTTCTTTTGGTAAAAGAAGGCAATAATTTTATTATCAAACACAAAAATAGGACAGTTCTTTCTGAGACTGAGATAAAAGTGAAGGTATATTCACAGATTAAAAACAAGAGCAAGAATTGGGGTATAAGACAAGAGCCTATGGAGAAAGCTAAATTAAAGATAAACATCCAACTCGCTCTGGAACAGGAACAGTCTTTTATAACCCCCCAAGGTGGACTATGATATGATTTGAATTCTTACACAGTAGCACCAATTAAAACAATTTCAATAATGTATCTCAAAGCAATAAAATAAGTTAAAATCCTAATATGAAAATCACGTATAGTGTGCAACACTTTGGTTTGTGTTTAGGAGTTAAATTCAGTAGTATATTTAAAACCTTGTACTAAGCGTACAAAATATACCCTAAAAAGTACAAGCAAAAATTAGAACTCTGCTTGAACTTTTCCCCAAATGGGGTAAATCTCATGATGCCACAAATACATTTGGAACTTATTTTGTGTCATTTTATTCTACCACAGTTTTTTTTTAAAAGTTTTATTGAAGTAGAATTTACATACTATAAGCTAAACCTATTCACAGTGTACATTTCAATAACTTTTGACATTCATATGCACTCATGAAACCATTACCAAAATTAAGAAAATAAGTGTATCAATCACTCCTAAAAGTTTTCTTCTTCCCTTTGTAATCCCTCTCTCCTGCTCCCACTCCCCACATCTCAATAATCATTGATCTGCATTTCGTTGTCTTATATAAATACAGTCATACATCATGTACTATTTTTTTCCCTAGTTTTTTTTCATTCAGTATAATTATTTTGAGTAGTATGTATGAACAACTCATTCTTCTCCCCTGCTTTTTATCTTTCCTGAGTAGTATGCAACTGTAGGGATGTACCACAATTTGTTTATCCATTCATCTGTTGATGGACATTGAAGCTGTTTCCAGTTTTTAATGAAATAAAACTGCTAAGACGATTCAGGTACAATTTTACCACCTCTAGAATCTTTGCATTTTCAGAGGATAGCTATTGTGCTGAGGAAGTCAGAAAAAAATAATGAAGAAGCTATTCAAGAGACAGTATATAGTGAGTATGGCTTCAACTCAATGGGAGCAACACTGACATCTCCTCTCCTCCATGACAGCTTGGTGTGCTTCATCAAGGCAAGCACCAGATGTTTTTTATTGACTCAGTATGGATATGTGCCTAAATGAGATACTCTTGTATATAAAAGCATATTGAAGTTAAATTCTTTGTTAGTTTGAACTTCAGGTATTATCACTTCATTTTTTTTATTCTTAATACCTTTCTAAGAAATTGTAGTGAAGAAGTCCAAGCTTCATAATTATAAATTTTGGAATATAATCATCTTTAAATTATTTCTAATCAAATTTTAAAGCTTTCACATAAAATAAATTTATACCCATATACTTTGGTTTCTAAGATGTTCTAAAAGACAAGTTTGACATTCATCAGGTTTGAAAGCATTTAAGACTCATTATAATAACGGTTCTGCAAAACAACGATAATGGGAAATAAATAAGAATATTAAAACTACATCTTCTCAGTGACTCAGTAAATATTTCCCACAAGTTAAAACCACTGAATGTAAGAATTAGTGGAAAATGTAAGCGGCATCAGTCAAAGCTATTTGTTTGACAGTCGTGGAGGTCAGACAATTTGCTTAAAGCCACAGAACAGTTGCTTGTGACTGAGTAAGTTTGCAAGCTGGTTACCAGTCATGCCTCTAATGCAGTTTTATTTTCCTTACCATTTCTTGCTATGCATTACTATTCCTGTTACCACCTCAAGTTCTCGAATGCCTTTCAAATTTGGGGAAATATACAACACTTTTATGCTAAATTTTTCATAAAAATAGATGCAGGTTTTCCTAGCCAGAAGGTCTCATTTTAGCAAGGCAAGCCGTCATCACTGTGAAAGCTACAAACTTCTGTCCATGAAGAAATCCAAAACCGTAATTTTGTTCTTCCTTTCAGTAAAATGTTATCTTCATTCACTTTAGATTAGAGTTGCTCTTGTTGGTGGAAATAGCAACAGTTTGCTTTAGATTAAGTGTTTTTTTTTTTTTTTTTAATACCATAGCTCTCTTTCCTCCTCCTCAACCACCACTTTCCTTCCCATCTAAGGAATTTTCTCTATATAAAGTTTCTTCCATATTTTTTAATGACAAGGAAGAAATAGAAAAGTTTAATTATGCCACATAATGGATACAGTATATGCTTTTGATAATTCAGAATACTATGCCACTTAGTAACTGTACAATGTGCAAGTGAATTTAGCTCCCAAAGTTTTATTTTCATTAGAAATTGTGCATAATACTCTCTACCATGCATAATTCAACAGATTGTTGTGAGAAGGAAATGAGGTACTTTATGGAAAAGTATTTTATAGACTATAACATGATATAGATAATATAACTGCAATTTTATCAGTTTTCTGAGATTGGATAAAGTAAATGTGAAAGGTCTAGTCAAAATTCTAGGCGGAGTACATTTGAGGTCCTACCTATGGCAAAGTCAGGTAAAGAGCTACCAATTTTAGAAATGCAGATCCACTTGTATCAAGACACTGCAATGGTTTTAACAAACTATGTCTAGTTCTGTGCCTAAAGGTTTTCTGACACACGATGAAGGGTGTCTTCATGGTGGTGAAATCACTACTGGGGGACAAAAAGTATGTAAGAGTTTTCCGTAGACCCAAAGACTTTTGTGTTTAAGGTATGGATTCCCTCTGCTTCATGCAAGTATCAGATTTGAGTTGTATAAATGAGCCATAGTTAATTGAGGTAATCACATTTTTAATTTAGTCATTTTTATTCAACATGCATGTATTTAAATAACCTTCTCTGGATCAGACATTGCTAATCCCTGGATATATGATAATGGACCAGATGAATATAGGTTCTGACTTCAGTAACTTATAATTGGATACATGAACCCATATTGTTGAACTTAAGATTGTAGATGAGTAAAGCTACATGGTGATTTAAAATCTGACCAAGATTTTAAAGGTGGAGGATGTTACTGTAATCAAGGGGATACTTCTCTGCGTCTTCATCTTATCTCCATGCGTTTAATTCCAATATGAATTTTCACTGTTGCTGTGGTCTAAATGTTTTTGTCCCTCCAAAATTCATGTTGAAACTTAATCACCAATGTAATGGTATTAGGTGGGGCCTTGGGAAGATTATTAGATCATGAGGGCTCTCCCCAAAGATCTGCCTTGCCCCTTTTACCATATGAGGACATAGGGAGAAAGTGCCATCTATGAGTCAGAAAGTGGGTCCTCTAGACACAGAATCTTCTGATGTTTTGATCTTGGGCTTCTCAGCCTCCAGAACTGTGAGAAATCAATTTCTGTTATTTAAAAGCTACTCTTTTTATGGCATTTTGTTATACCAGCCTGAATGGACAAAGACAACTATCTATTGATGATAGCAATTCCCTATTTCCATAATATCATTTTACTTCACATTTTCAATAGTGAGTGGTGAAAAAATACATAGGTAACATCTTTGACAAATTTCCAATGTTTTATCATAAAAATACTATGAAATTTTGTGTATGTCAGTCCTCCAGAAAATGATATTGATTGATAATGAGAATTTCTAAAATGTTGTGCTTAAAATATTGTAGAATATCTGACATGTGTAAATACAGCCTTGGAGTGTGATGAACTCCCAGATTTGATATTCCAAACAGTCCTGAATCTCCATTATTTTATGGAGAATAACTCTAATTTCAGTTTGTAATTGAATTTTTAAAATACACATGAACTTCAATCTTTTCTTGAGTGAAGAGAGAGCTCTGTTTTTCGAGGCAAAATCTGGCTAACGTAAAAAGAGTAATTTTAATTTTAAATATTTAGAAAGTAGATGAAAAAATACCTGCTTTCAGAAATTGTCTTTTCAACTTAAAGGTCAAATAAATCTTTAGTAAATCCTTATTTCATCCCCTTATATTTATAAAGCCATTTTCATTCATAGATATTTTAATTGCTAAAACTAAAAGGTAACATTTAGAAGGAAGGTTATGACTTTTAGTTGCAGCTTTTCTGTGGTTGTTTTAGGTGTTAAGAGAAGTTTGAGCACTGCATTTTATGGAGCAGCTGTGGAAGCGTGGCTAGAAGTTACTCACAAACACCTCAGCGAAATCTCCTTTGCACCAAAGCTGACCTAGCTGCCTCTGAATTCCTGAACCATAAAAGGAGATATAAATGCTGGGCTCCAGATATGGCAACATCTCTCAAGTATACTAGCTAGGTACTTGGAAGACAATTATATCACAACCCTTTTACTACAACAGTGACAAAGTATTGGTCTCAGTGAAATATTCATCTATTCTGGATAGAAGTTGGCCTTCCCTGCCTACAATACTTCGGCCAAAATAAGTATGTGATTATTTACAGAAAATTTGTCTTACTGACATAGGATCCTGTATAAAACCACCTTGGATCAAGGGACAAGTCTTGGATGACAGACTGTAGGATTGGGTTCCTGTCTTCCAAGAAACGGTACACGCATTGAGCCAAAACACATATATGGCACACTTGCCCAATAGCTAGAATAAATAGAGCCCCAAACCAAGGAGTGGAAGTAAGATTAGCTCCTGTCACCATCACTCTCGAATTGCAAAATTTGAGCTTTGTGCCTTTGCAACTCTCGGCTCTGCTGGATTGGAGATTCCCTGTCACCAAGGGATATGCCTCTATCGCTGCATATCCTAAAAGTTTCACTGAAAATAAAAAAGTATTGCTTTTGCCTGGTCACTTTGGAATCCTCATGCCAGTGGATGAGCAGGTGAAGACAGGAATTACTATACTAATGAAGATAATCAGCTCTACATTTCATGAGAAGATTTGCTTAATGCTATACCATGGTGTCAGGGATGAGGATGTTTGCAACTTGTAGATTTTTCTGGGCATCTCTTGGAACTTTCAGGAGTAGTAAGAATAGTGCATGGACAATTGCTGAAAACAAACGTAACAAGACCAAGGGTACCTAAAACAGAGATTCCCCAGAGATGAACTTCTGGCTGACCCCATCACATAAGCAACTTGGACCAGCTGAAGTGCTGGCCAAGAGAGAAGGAAATCTAAAGTGGATAAATGAAGGAAATGATGAATGTCAATTGTGACCTCTGCACCAGCTACAAATGAAAACTATAGCTTGTTTTCTTAACCTTAGTATAAACTAATCTTATGTTTAAAGATTGCAACAAGTATCACCTTGAAGAGTTAGCAACAGAATAGGCTTAATATGGGAAATAAGCAGATTCAAGTGATACAACTGATGATCTGTGCTTGTAATGCACCATGCTAAATCTTGGCTCATGTGAATTCAGCAGAACTGGTGTGTATTCTTTACCCACCTGCTTTGACTGCCACATCAAATGCATGCAATGCAATCTCTTTTCTTTGCTGCCTCGTAGCTTTCTCCTTAGCTGCAGAGGCTGCTTAGTGGTGTATTGCTGCAACCTGAAATTTCAATATAGTTCAAGTCCCTTGGATAACTCCTCAACGAATAAGGAAAACAAGAGTTGGTGCTATAGTTCAGCAAATCCCTCTATCCTCTGGGGCAAATGGTCAATTCTGAGGTGCATTCTGTGTGATTTCTCATAGTTTTCCCAGTGGGATTGAGTCCTAATTTTCCACAAGGGTAACCAGTTAATTAACACATATTTTATTGGCTTTTCTGCTTTCCATGTCTCATGTTCTCTCCTCTATTTAAATTTCAAGAGCTGTTAAAATATAAGGTATAAAATAACTAAGGGGAGATTGTCTAGGTAACTTTTACAGCCTTATTATGCTATAACTGGGCAAAAAGTGGAGTTGAACGGTGTCCTACAGGAATATTTACCTAATTGATTTCATTTCATCTGATTTTGGTGCAAATTGTTCTGTGTCAATTCCATACAGAATTTAAATTTCTCCACCCAGGACATGTCTGCATTTCAGTATAGTTTCTACTTCTAGACCACAAATCTTTTTTGTCCTATAAACATGCCTTTTGATTTGGTTACTTTAATGTAATTTACATTTCATCCTTTTCATCTCCAGATCATGCTGATGCTGAAAATGTAATAAATGCTGCAGCAAAATGAAGTGACACCAGGGAGTATATAAGAATGTATATCTGCTTCTGGGTATGTTTCAATCTCAATTTGAAATATTAAATAATGTTCGCACTACCAAAGAAAGTTGAATCGAGGGATATCAAATGGGCAGCTATCTTATTTAGATCTGGCTATTTTATTCCTAATAGAATAGCTAACACCAAACTTTCAAATTCACTATTCTTTAGTTTATTATGTCCAGTGGATTCTACTTTCACTTATTTGAGAGCTGTTCTTTAGAATGAGATTAAAAGAAATGTATGATGTGTTTCACACAATACTGCCTATTTGTGGTATTAGGCAACTCTAGGGACGATAAAAGTGAGTATGTTTCTGAATACTCTTTTCTAAATATTGTCCCAGGAAGACTTCTCTAATAATCTATCTAAAGCTAGATAATATTTTACCAATACTGAGACAGAGCATACATATAAATATTTAAAATGTTATTGGTCTAAAGGTTTCATTTTTTTCTATTTAATAGCAAAAAATTATTTACTTAAGTAATGATATTGAAGGAAAATATGTAACTCTGTGCTATCCAGAAAATTAACCAAAGGAC